>VYXD01009496.1:224789-244443 GCA_013397195.1 Hylia prasina
ACTGAGTGCCACGTCCAGGCTTTCCTTGAACAGCTGCAGGGACAGTGACTCCGCCACCTCCCCGGGCAGCCCCAATGTGCTGTCATTCTTTCTATGAATAAATTCTTCCCAATGTGCAGCCCAAGCCTCTCCTGTCACAGTTGAAGATCATGGTTTCTCGTCGCTGATTGCGTGGAAGATGAGCCCGACACCCCCCTGGCTACACCCTCGTGTCAGGGAGTTGTAGAGAATGATAAGGTCACCCTGAGCATCCTTTTCTCCAGGCTGAGCCCCCCAGCTCCCTCAGCTGCTCCTCACAGGACTTGTGCTCCAGCCCCTTCCCCAGCTCCATTGCCCCTCTCTGGACACACACCAGCACCTCAATGTCCTTCCTGAGTTGGGGGGCCAGAACTGGGCACAGCACTTGAGGTGTGGCTCAGCAGTGCACTACCCTGGTGCTGCTGGACACATTATTCCTGGTACCAACCATCCACACATCCCTCAGTCCTGCTCTCAGACCTGACTTCTGCACTGGAAAGCCTGGCTGGGCAGTGGTATCATCAATGAGTAGCTGGGGTGTTGGAGACCACTCAGAAATGTGATCATTTCTTCAGATTAATCTGAAGAAATTAATGTGATAATCTTCAGATTCCACTGAGCGCTTGCATCTGTGACCATGGGATGGAGATTAGGACTGTGCTGAGCGAACTTGTCAGTGGCACTGGGGTGGGATCTGTCATGACAGAGAGGACAGCGATGTCATGCAGAGAAAAGGACATCATTTTGAGGCCCAGAGTAACTGGCATGAGATGAAATTCAGTTCTGCAGGGCTACTTGGGAGCTAAGAAGATCATAATTTATTCACTGGGAACCCATTGTCTAGAAATTGTCATGGGAAAGGCCTTGTGTGTTCTAATTTGTTCTACAGAGTCACTCTGTAGTCCATATGATGCATTCAAGAAGAAAAAAAGGCAACTGTGATTTTAAGAGGTGGTTTGGTGATTTTAAAATTCAAACATAATTTTAAAATTCAAGGTATTTTAGGGATTTACAGGTACATTCACAGCTCCTCTTGAATATTGCTTATGCTTTTGGTCACCTGTGTTCCAGAAGTTAAGGTAAAAGAAGGGCAGCCATGTGGCTGAGGCAGCTAGGGAACAATCTCATCTGCCAGGAGATGCTGACACGCCAAAAGACCAAGCAGCCTTTTTCCACATGATACAGGTACCCTAAAATGGAATAGATTTATGTCCAGCATATGCTCCTTGTAAATCTAAATCTGTGCTCCTGTTTCCTGATCTCCCTCTCCTGCTGTTCTTGTGAGTTGTTGCAAAGTATTTGTAGGTTCCCAGATGTGTCTCCAGTTTTCATTGTGTCTGTTGAACCCCTGCAGCTTTTTTGACTGTAGTGGCAATTAAGGCTTCTCAGTTGTGAGCATCCACCTCATAAAAGAACCATTTGAATTTTGTGTTTACTAATATATTTACTTACACAGATATTAACAGCTTAGTATGGGAAGGCACCTTCTGCTTACTGATTTTATGTTGCCTAACACAATGACCCCTCAGATCCCAGGGTTTTGTGGCTCTACAGTAAGAGGCACAGTGAGTTTATGTACATTTATGTACATTTTTCAGTGTTGAAGGTCATTGTCAGATCTGAGAGCTAATTCTGCTCTGGGCTTTCCCCACGTGACCATTTTCTTTTTCGCAGGATTGTTTGTACCTCATGGTCATTCACTGAAAAGTTCTTCCAAAATTTACTTTTAATATGCAATAGGAATTTGTAGGGGAAAAAAAATCCCATTTAGAAGCAAATGAGATTATCTATATAGATCTCAGCAGTTTCAAAGTCCCTGCTTGGTGTGGCAAAGGCCAGCACACTGAGAACACAATGTGTTTGCTTGCTCTGGGAGGAATTCCCGATCCCCTGAAACTCTGACCACTGACCTCTTTCAAACTTGTGAATACCACCTGATTTTTTTTTTTTCTTCCAGTTCCTTCTCTTTCTCCATCTGCTTGTCCCTTTTCTGTCCACCTCTAAGGAAAGAGTATTTTTGTGCTCTTCTCCAAAAAGCTTGTTTTTTATACAGTGTTTCCAGCTCTCTGGAACTTCAGTTCTTTTTAACTTTGATTGACAACCTCATGTTTCCTTTCACACCCACCCCCATTACAGATTGTTTTTTGGCTGCAGCTTCCCCAATGAATTTAGCAGACCTGCTGCTGCGTTCTCTGAGAAAGTACCGAAAAAACTTTCCAATTTCAGGCAGATTTCCTTTTCATAGCATTTGCCAGCAGCACTGTGGTTATGGCTGAGCTCAGTTTCAGCTGGAGACAGCCACAAGCCAGCATTACAAGTACCAGACGGGGCTTTTCTAACCTTTAGCTGTATTGATCCTCATAAAAAATAAAAGGGGAAATTACAAAGGACATGACGTGACTTCATCCTTAGATCATTCCAGAAACTATCAGGGTATCACACTGTGCAGGAAAAGATGTTCTGAGATTCAAGTGTGCTTAGCTGCTGTAAAGCCCTCTGTGCTCTCCATTGTGATGTTGCATGCATGGACAACAAAGATACAGGACCCCTTCCTTTATGAAGCAAGGTATTTATTTGGGTCTCTATTTCCTTGACTTTCAGCAAGCCCAGATGGGACATGAATCTTGCAGGAGCACCTGCTGCTATAAATAGCAGGTCCACCCAGGGCAAAGGCAGACCTTGTTGGGATGCAGCTGAAATGTAAAATACATCCACATCCACGTATGTAAATTAGTAAATTTATCCATGAAGATATTTCTATTAATTGGAATGCTATGATGAAAACTGTTCTATGGAACACGAGGCAGACATATCCTTAGCAGAGTTTCATGCAAATTATCTCTTGTCAAACACTGGCATTCCCAGAAGATCTTGTGACCTGATTTCAACACCGCTGAAGGCATTCAAATCCCACGGGGAGCCAGAGGGGTTTGGCACCTTTAGAACTCAGAGACTGCTTAATTCTGCTCAGGTGTGTAGTAGTTCCAGGATAACAGGGAGAGCAAGGTCCTGTTCTTGCATCCAGGCCAAGGAAAATAATTTATTTCCCTGTTTTGTAAATTCTGCTAGCAAAGAGATAGACTAGTGCATCATGGTTTCTCTGATGTGGAACCTTCCAGGACTGACTAAAGGAAAGATGAAAAAAAATTTTGCATTTTTGTTTCCATTTAGCAAGGATTCTGAGCTGAGTCCCAGCACCACAGGATGGATGCTGTCTGTGTAACATTTTTATGGTGTCCTTAGACAATTTATGTTTTCTATATTGCTATTAGGATATAAATAGCACAGAAACTTCAGGAATATACTTAATTGTACTGGGGTTTTCAAAGGGCATGAAACCTCTTTAGTCTGTCCACACCTCAAATTCCCATGACTCTGCTACCAAACCTCCTTTGAGTCCTAGCCCTGGGTTTTGTTCTTTGAAAAGTCTGAGAAAGGTAATTTATAAATCATCCTTCTCTTTATAGAGGCTCTAATTACCAATTATGTAGTAATTAAAAATCAGTTACAGGATTAAATTAATCTTAGCATGTACTTTAAGAGAAAGTTATGTATTTTTAAAAATACTGATTATTCTGCTAAAAGAAAGGATTTGAATCCAGTTTTAACTCCATGACTGCCATGGAGAATTCACAGCAGCCTGTGAAGCAGGATAATCACCTGCCAGTCAGGCCCAGATCAGGTCCTTCCCTGGCAGTACTGCTGCCTCCTGCCTTCACATTTACCATGCCTGCAGCAAACAATCCAGTGTCCTGTTTGCTCTTGACATTCAACATAAAGCTCCCAGTGTCACTTCTGCTGCAGTATTTTGCAGCTACAGCTCAGAGCTGTTTCCTGGACACTGTGTGGCAGCACTGCTCCGTGTAATGGGTGCTGCTTTATTTCCCTTCCGCTCGTGAAGCAGGTGATCGACCAAAGCCCTTTTGTCACTGCACCCATTCCTGCTCCTCTTCATTTGCTGGCTCTCTCTTATCCTCCCCACACTCATCTTTTATCCTATATTGTCCTCACTGTTAAAGTGATTTATATTTTCCTGGCGTTAACATTAAAGGTTTTATTTTTTTGTATGTGAGATTCTTAAGATGTGAACAATGATCAGAATTATAAAATATGTGAGGCTATAACAGGCTTGGAAAAAAGATGAAATTCATTCCTTACCTCATAGGATCTAACCTTAGGTTCCAGATTTAGATACTTAACCCTGCAAGGCTCCCTACAGAAGCAGTAGAGACGTTCTCTCCCCCACGGGGCTGAGCAGTGTCTAAATTAGCTG
The DNA here is from genome assembly GCA_013397195.1 of Hylia prasina. Taxonomy (NCBI): domain Eukaryota; kingdom Metazoa; phylum Chordata; class Aves; order Passeriformes; family Sylviidae; genus Hylia; species Hylia prasina. Next base: position 229,081 of record VYXD01009496.1, read on the forward strand.
TCAGTGCCTCCCAGTGCCTCTCCAGGCTTCCCCTGCTCCCTGTTCATTGCTCAGTGTCCGGGTTTAACCCCGCAGCTGCTCACTCACTTCCCCCAACAGGATCAGGGAGAGAGTCAGAAGAGTAGAATTGAGAAAAGTCATGGGTTGATATGTCTTTAACATGGTTAAAGACAGTTCAATTGGTAAAGCAAAAATGGTGCACACAGGCAAAGCCAAAGAAGGAATTCATCCCCCACTTCCCATGGGCTGTCAGGTGCTCAGCCATGCCCAGGACAGGGGGGCTCTGCCAAATGTAACAGTGACTTGAGAAGACAAATGCCATCACTCGAAATGTCCTCCCCTTCCTTCCCCCAGTTTTACAAGTCAGTCATGACCCCATATGGTCTGTGGTATGTCTGGGGTCAACTGGGGTCAGCTGTCCTGGCTGTGTCCCCTGCCAGCTCCTTGGGCACCCCTGGCCTCCTCACTGGTGGGGTGGGGTGAGGAGCACAAAAGGCCTTGACCTGCCCAACAATAACAAAAAACATCCCTGATCTATCCACACTGATTCCAACACAAACCCAAACCAGCCCCATACAGGGTACTGTGAAGAAAACCAGCTCTGTCCCAGCCCAAATCACCAGTAGGGAACCAAGGTCTGATGCCTCTTGCAGGGCATGTGAGCTTTCTCCTCATCCACATGAAAGGTACAAATAGTGACCTAAGCCCAGGGACCTCAGTGGAAGAACGCAGTACCAGAATCCTCTCAGCCTAATGATTCTCAAACTATCTTAGTACTCACTTCCAGATGTCAGTGCCTCTCTGCTGTGGTTACAGACAAAAACATTGCTGTGAATGAAGAGGTACATTGTAGCTACTGTTTGGGGCCAAGCGCCAAAAGTTTGTCTAAAGTTGTCCCTGCTCTATGTGGCCTGGTTTTGCTCCAGACTCCTTCTGCAAATGAGAGTTCTCACCACAAAATTGCACTGCCTACCCAGCTTGTCCCTGCCTCTGCCTCTGCTAGTAACTACTTTACTGTAGCAAACTACATTGAATTTTCTGGACTCTTCTGGTTCACTTCTTTCCTACCCCTTGGCCAATTTTCAACTTGTTAATTTTCTTTCAATCCTTTTCATCTTATTACAACCATTATATTAGATCCAGGGAAAATATTAATTTTTCAATTAAATTGGATTTTTATCCAGTAAGAATACCAGGCTCTTACAAATGAGCACGAGAATGACAGAATCCTAATCGTTAATGGTTCCTTGGCACCACCAACATCAGAAGCTGCACAGGGAATACAGACAACATCCACTTTGGGGAGAAAAGTTTATGAAGTCCCAGAAAAAATCAGTTCATGACTGAAGCCAGTCATGTCCATACCACTCTGGGGCAGGAGGAGGAGGAAGGAGAAGGGGGAGGTTTTTATATTTCCTTACAACATTTCTTGCAAGGGGCTTGACACAGAACGCTGCTCATTACTGTGTTGGTGGTGACTTACATATCTGAATGGTGTGTATTTTACCTTATCTTACATCTCATCTCCTGGTGCTGTGTCAGACGTGGCAGCCAGGAGGCAGGACAAGGAGCCACCGGGGAAGCTGCCAACTGTTTGTGTGCATTTTCTTTAGGGAAGGAAATGCCAGGCTGCAGGTTGGGCTCAGACCATCCAGCTGGCCCTGATACTCTCACCACACACTTTCATCTTATCAAGGCCACACATGTTAAATTCACAGTGTGTTGGCACAAAGGAAGGAGCGATGGTCTGATCCAACACAGCTGTCTGATATTGTGGAGAAACATCCTGTAACTCTCTGTGTCAAAGTGCTCGTGGTTCCTGTTTCCAAGCAGAGGAAGCAGTAATACATAATGAGCAAAGAAAATTATTCTGTGTTTAGGAAATACCAACCTACAAATTTAAAGGGGCATTTTTATAATCAATTATTTTCGTTTTGAAGGAAAAAGAAAAAGCCTCAGGAAATTATGTCTGCCAGTCCCTTGGATCTGTCAAGGAAATTGGAAGAGATGTTAAAAGTTGCAGGAAAATTATTGCTGAACTAACAGACAGAAATGAATTCTTGCCCTGAGGAAAAGGCTGCAGCACAGGCTCAGTGATGCTCTCTCTGGTGTGACCTCCTGACCAGTCCATGGGTGTGCCAGTTGATACACAGCACCCAGAGCCAGCTCTGCTCTCACCCAGCCAGGACGTATGGGCTGTGGAAAGGAGCTGAGACATGGGGTGTTTGTGTTTGTGCCACACAGACACACTGGAGAGAGGATTTACGTACATGGGGAACTTCAGGTTACTGTGACAGAGCATGACAGAATTAAAATTGGCTGTAAACAGTGTGTCCTAGTCCTGTAGTTGAAGAAAGAAGCCGAGTTGATTGGATAAAGATCCCTGACACTCTGTGTTGCTTGCCCTCCTGCTTTCCCCCCATTCCTTCAGTCCTCCTGAGCAAATGTGCTGTGCTGTGAAGAGTGCAGGCTTTTGGCGGGTCAAACACAGCAGTGCCCAGTGAAGTCTGTGGCTCTTCTCTAATTTGAGGCGGTAGTTTGGGTCTCCAGTCTCTGTCTGGCCTTTGGTGTTCTTAGGAGAGGTGGATACTTAAGATCACTGAGAACCCCAGCCTGGTGCTATATGTAGCAGGAGGCACACAGTCTGATCCTATTTCCACAGGAAACCAGTCTAAAATAGCCTTCACAATCTTGTTAAACTCCTACATTTAAAATGACACCGTTGTTTTCATGAACAACCTCCTGCACAACAGCAACACTACAGTGAACTAGAGATTTTCATCATTATCCATCTGTTTTATTGAGAGCTGAACTAATTAGTTCTTAATATGGCAATGGACTTATCAATTATCAATGAACATTTTAATGAACTAATCCAGTTAGTGATTTTTAAGAGTTTCATTTGTTTTAAACAGCTGACTGACTAGTTTAGCTTTGTTTTTATTTTCACTTTTTCATTCCACTTGTATGAGAAATTTGGGCTTGGGCTTCACAAGACACCAGGAGAGACGTACATGCTGATTTCTCCCTCTCTTCATCAGAGGCAAGGAAATCAAATGCTTCCTCAATTTACATCCTGCTTAATCCCACTGACATTAATTTACTTAAATCTGGGTACATGATTTGTTCAATTACATCTGTTCAGTATGCAAAATATGAGGGTTTGGCTAAGTCTCTTTGAAATAATGTAGTTAAATTTATCACTTATTTTTAAACACGGCCACCTGCTTTTCTCCTTCATCAGTGTTTATATGGGTAGTTCTGGAAAAGGCAAAAGAAGACCATTCCTAATTGTAAAGTTATTTAAATTTGGACTTCCATGATCCTTGTGGGTCCCTCTAAACTCAGGATAGTCTATGATTCTATGGGTTTTTTTAAAAAATTTCTTCTTGTTTCAGTAGTACCTTTTGTGCTTGGCATGTTCAGCTTTAGGAACCTGGGTGCCTCAGCTGACACTACTATTCCCAGCAGGAAACCTTCAGGGAGATGAACAGCACCTATTTGGACATCTGAGACAAACTAAATAGGATTATGTGAATTAATTGCAGCTGTGAAGTTTTTCAAGTTCTTCATGTTTTTCATGAACTTACAGATTTGGTTGTTGACAGTGGCACAAAGTTTCATTTGAATTGCTGAAGATGGAAGAATTTCTGACTTTGCAAGGCAGTTGAATCCCAGCTCAGTTTGAAGCTGGTGGCTGGATTCTTACAGATTTCACTGTCATCAGGTTTCCATCTGCCACTTTGCTGGACCTGGCACAGCAATTTTCAAGCATTGACACTCGTGGCAACTCATGACAGTTCATGTATGACCTACTTTCAGTTTGGGATATGCAGCGCCACCCAGACTGGACTAGATGATCTTTAAGGTCCTTTCCAACCAACGCATTCTGTGATAATATTATCTTTGCAGTCTCAGAGACACAACAGTACAAAAAGGAATTTAGGCAGCCCCTTGAATCCCCAGAGCTCCCCAAATTACACAGAGGTACGTAATTGCACAGCTTTTTGGTACTGGAAGACCAACTACTTTTCTTCAGTGCACATTAGCACTAATCAGTTGTCTAGATCTGGAACAATCCATAGAAGTGAAATTACAGGGACATTAGGAAGGTAAATCATGTTTATTCCACCAGTGCCTAAGGCTGAGAAAGCACAAAGCTCTCCCCAGCAGACACTGTACTCCCTGCTCCAAAAAAGCTCAGAGCTGGAGAAAAGCAACTGAATATGTTTGTAAAGTGAAGGTTGTAATTTGAGAGCAAGCACGTAGTACCTTGGTGATGTAAGAGGCAGATTGAGAATCCAAACAGAAAGAGGAAAGGAGAAGAGACACTGAAAAGAGGATTGTTGGAGTAACAGTCCCAGGAGTGGAATGAAGCTGACGTAAGAGATTTTGAGCACAGGGGCTGGAACAACCAACCAGTGAACGTGGGTGAATGTTGAGCCAGCACTGCAGAGTGGCTCTGGGGGCGGCTGTCACTCCTGCCTTGACAGCTGCTCTCATGGCTTGCCTCTTCCCCATCTGAGAGCTGGTTCCCCCAGAAATGAGGATTGTTCTCAGTTATAGCTGTGTGCCAGAGCTTCTATAGTTAATTTCTTTTTTTTTTCCTTTTTCCTGAACTTCCTTTTTAAGCAGACTTAAGGAGTGAAACACACAGAGTAGACAGAGGGACATTTGCAATATTATGTTGAAAATACTGCCCCAGATCTCAAATTTACTAACCAAAGGTGGGTACCCACACGCTAAACTGGAGAAACTCTAGTGCTGGTTTGAAATGAGGTCTGGCTGATCACAGCCTCATTGATGAGATGTTCTGATGCCCCCTTGTTTCTTCACTATATCAGCTCTAGGCCACCTCAGGATTTGACCCGCACTCAGGGAGTTCTCCTGTAACACACTGAGCTCTCTGTCAGTTTCTTCCATCTGCTCAAGCAGGGATTAGAATTTGTCTTGAGGAATCCCCATTTTCTTTTTATAGCTTCACACTGATTCACCATGGGAAGGGGTTCAGTTATGAGGAATGTTGCAGGGTCTGAACTACATCTTGCTCAGCTGCACACCTACAGCTTCCACTTGTTTGTAAAAAAAAGACTAACATGCATCCAAGAGGGTAATTTGGTTCTGTTCCTGTTATTAGACCTGCATGACTTGATATTACTCAGAAATAGTTTCTGGCTTTTGGACACCTGTTATTATCATTAGAAGTCTTTATTACTCTTTGTAGGAAGAGGCAGGCTTTAGACGAAGAATAATTCTCCATATCCTCAAGTTCTGTTCCAGTTATGACAGCTGGAACAAAAAAGTTAGTCTCCTTTTCTTTGTATGTGCAGGTAATTGGTAGCTGCATTCTGTCCAAGATAACAAATATACTGAAAAATGTGGAGGGTTTTTTTACCTATTTCTTTGATCCAATTCCCATCCCCCAAAAGGAAATCAAACAATGTCCAATCCTGAAATAAAAACTATAAAGAATGAAGTATTATTTTAATGCATTTTTAAAAAGTGTACTTACTTAAAAACTTTAGGTGTAGCTGATCCAGCTGGGGTAGGAGAATGCAGTGGATGAGCCCATCTCAGTGTCCCTTCCAGTTATGTTTTCTATGATAATATGATTGAGAAGAGGATAATTATCAGCAATATCCAGTGTGAACACAGGAGCAGATTTGGAATGCTCCCTGATTGCAAGGTATTTGTCTGACACTCATTGTCATTGCATGAGAATGCTTTAATAAGCATTGAAAATATTCAGTTACACAGACCATCTCTGGAAAAAATAGACTGCCTGATGTTTCGTCCTCTGTATAAATGCCAAGTGTTTAACACATGGACATGCAACGCTACCAGCTGAAAACACTAAAACCTGTAAATCCTTGATTCTTATTTGCAACAGAAATACCAAGAATCTTTCACTTTTAAGATTCTTTAAGAATCTTTAATGTAAACACTTTCTTTTCAGTATGGATGAACAATGTGTTTTTTCTATTCAAGAATAGATAACAACCTTGTAATCATGAAAAGGTCTAATAAGCCTGATCTTTTTCTACAAATGCAGATCCCATTCTGGCACCTGAACAACTGAGTAGGAGGTAAGTGTATATTTAAAGACTAGATACCACACAGACAGAGCAAATTCCTGTTTGGTTCTTGTACTGGTTTATACTCAGTTCTCAGCACTTCAGATTATACCTTCCAAACACTTCTCTCCATTTACTTCATCAAAGTCATTCAAATCTGGATTTTAAACCTGTGTTTCTACCGAATTGTCTGGAAGCAGATTCATTTACCTAATGTAAAGGTGAGACTCCGCACGCAGATTAAGACACCTAAATTTAGGTGTCTGCACGTAGGTGCTGACCTGTGAGGTGGCACTGGGGCTCCTTAGCTTCAGAGGGCTCCAGACTCACTCACTGGTCAGCAGATCTGAGCAAGTACTCATGGAGCAATTTCCAGTGTAATCAGTGGAAGTCTGGAGTGTGGGGCTTAGGGTGGCATCAATCCAGTCACCTGGAAGGGTGCTATACTGAGCTGCCTCCTGTCCTCACACCCTTTGAGCGCCCTCCAGCCCCCAGCATGGGAGCCCTGACACCTGGTTTACACACAGGCACACGCACCGTGGACACAAGGACCTTAACCTAAGGTTAAGTGAGATCCACCCAAAGGAGGTACCAGAGGAAGGGATCCTCTCAGCTGACTTCTTGTAGAACAGAGTTCAGAACTCTGGATAAGCAGTCTCACAAAAGCAGTGGTCAGATTACACCTCTGGCCCTGTTCGTCTACGGCTTGCCTGGCTGCACATACCAGGTTTTTCCCAGCTCTCCCACAAAGTCTAGACAAGAAGAAAAAAAGATTTCTTTATGGACAATAAGGGTGTGGGAGTGTGACCAACAATTCCTTCTTCCCATGGAAAAGACCTGCGGATGACTGATGCAGGACACAACACGATTGTCCTTTTCTATCTCATTGCAGCTGTTTCAGAACAAAATTATCAAGAAAAGGCTGATGCAGCTTGTGTGACAGATTTTCCTGACTGTGTGGAAAGTCCAGGATGTATTTTAGGTGACGCATTTTGTGTCATTTAATTAACTGATACTGTAGCTTGGTTTGCCCTGCCAGAGTATTTCTAAACTCTTTGTACCAACTAATTTTAGTTGAGAGACAGTACAATGAACTTACTCCGTTTTCTGCATTTCCCCAAATTCAGATTTCACCCTTTATCTTAACTGAAGCAGCAGCAGCACTGTGTGTATTTTCCATTACCTCCTCCCCTGCTTCTAATAAAAATTCAACTATGGGTCAAATCCTTGGCTGGAAAGAGTCTATACAGTCCAGGATCTGCTTTGTATAAAAAAGTTACAAAAACAGGATGTGTTTTATTTTACTGGAGTGAACTTAATGGTCATGGGTCATATTCATTTAAGACATATTTTTCTCATGGTTTTCAAATGTATTTTGTTTCTTAAATGACAGCAAGAATAAAATGTATTTTTCTCAGCATTTTTTCTTAAGGATCTTAAGGCACTTTGCTGGCAGTAATTTGCTAAATATTGCAGCCTCCCTATATAGTGAATATGTCACTGCTGGCCTTATCTGCTTTCTCAGCTTTCAGGCTTATTTCCCTGCAGTGGGAGGGAAGACCTGGGTGCTTTCCAACCTAGAATTTTTAAGAGGACAGAAACACCATATACTTTTATGTACATTTTTTTTTTAATCACTTGCATTTTTCTTCACTTGTCTTCCCAACTGAAACCTTGATAGTGAATTCTTTCTTTATTTCACTGTATACTATTCTTTTCACTTGTATTTAACTACTCCCCAGCAAGGTTTTCCCTGCTCCATTCATTCCCTCTGGAAGGGTTTTCAAGTTTTGAAAGTTCACCTCAGGAAGATTTCATAATAAGAACTCAAGGAAAATAATATAATCTTGCTTTAAAACACTTCCTTCCTCTGTTTTGCTGATGAATTACAACAATTCACAATGCCATCTGGCCAGCAAGTGGTACAGAACTTATTTCATTGTTTTAACTGTATTTGTTTCTTTAGGTTGTAGAGCCCATAACATGAGGATTCCCCTACTGCTGTTCTGTGATCAGACCCAGAGTACAACATGAGATCAAGATGTGCCCAAATGTCTGGAACTGGGCTAGAAATAGCCCTGGCAAATGATCTGTAGACTTAGATGGAATTGGAACATGAGTGATGTGGTGGAGGGCAAAACACGTCTGAATTTTCCAGCTTGATCCATTTACTAAAATCAGAGGAAAATCTGAAGAGACATCTGACCTTCTCTTTCTTAGGGGGATTTTGTAGAAACTTCTTAAGCTCATAGATTGAATTCAAAAAAGAGAAAGGAGTGTGTTTTTTGAATCCAGTTTTGACATAACTCAGAATAATGGAAACAGAACTGGACAAGACATTTTGAAGAACTTTCTTTTCCAGTTTTGAGGAATCTCACAGAGCAGTTCATGAAGCTGAGTAGTGCTTAAGTTGAAGTCTAGGAAGGACAGGCTCCAACCCAAAACCTAACTGACAAACTAAACATATTCCACCTCTAAATTTGATCACACCTGGATTGGGAGCACTAGTGGTGATACAGAGGGGAACTACCACACCTGAGCCTCCCCAGATCACCTGCAGCACTCAGTGCATGAGGGGAATGAGACCTCAGGGTTGCTGGGTCCTCCCTCCAAGCACATTTGGAGCACTCGTGAGTATCAGACTTTCAATACGTAATTTGAGGCCTGATTCAGTGTGGATCACAAGGTGGTGCAATTTCAGTGGAACTACTGCTTCTTATCCTACAGCTGTTAATTTAATTCACTTGTGTGATTTTGAAATACTGTGAAAATGAAGAATTACTCAAAACAATCTCTAGTGACTATGAACGTTCTTACAACCCTTACCAGAAGGCGAATGTTACGGTGTAAAGGTACAGAGCACTCAGCAACAGGAATTCACTGTCTGTCCCATGAGCAGATGCCAATCCTCAGGGTCAGTGCTGCTCCAGGCACAACCTTGCTGATCAGTGTCATGTTTGGTGTTGATTGTTTGATACAGATCTCTTCATCACCAGCTTTTTCGTATAAGCTGTGGCCAGACAATAAAAGGCAAAGGCCAGTGTCACATTAATGACAGAGGGCGTAAAGTTCTTAGAATTTATTTTTAGTTCACCAAACCATTCTAGTCCAGAGGTTTAGATTATTTAAGGCAAATGTTGCTGTACACACCCAACACATGATATTTTCTCCCGTGTTGCCTCAGTTCCACATGCTCATGTCACTTCCACGTGAACTACAGCATATTGCAAAGCTGTGTCGTATTCTTTTAATTTTTACACTGAAGGATTTCAAATGGAACCTAACATAATTAGATTACATGTAATCTCTTCCCATTTTGATCCTATTCTCAAGAGTGTTTGCAAAGGAGCTTACTTGAGTCTTAAATGCACAACTTGAAATCACTCTGACGGAGATGAATAAGAGCAGCACACGCTTAGGAAAACATCCTGATGTGCAGGATAAAGCCTCTTGGCTTTATTCAGTGAAATAGGCATCTCCATGGGCAGTGTCCGCTTCAAAATCCTCGACAAACAGTTTTTTAAACTTCTGCACAAAATCTATAGCAAGTTGATTCAGAGTCTTATCCATTTGTCTCCTGAATCAAGATGGACTCCTATTAATACCTGCTTGTCCTGGGGCTTCCAGAGAGCTGTGTGGTTTCTATTCAGGTGTCAGCCACCGAGATAAACTGCAGTTCAGAAGCGTTTTCAAACAGCCATCACCTTCCCGGGAGTACATTAAAAGAGATTATGTGTTGCCAGACAGCAAGTCTTGTCAGGTCAGGGCAAAACAACATTTTAAGCCGATTGGCTCATATATCTCAAGGTATGTGTGTCCTTGCACAAATTCACTTTCCCCTCAACCCAGTATTTAAGAAAATCCACCTTTCATGATGTTGATCGATCTGAAGTGTGGTCAGATTGAATCCTGCTTATTATCTTGAGGTTACCAAAGGAAAAGTATCTCCGGATGTGATAGTAAATTACTGGATTGTAAGGAAACTTTGAGGAAAACAGGCTGTTATTTGATGAGTTGATGCCTCACCTTTCAGAAAGCTCTTCCTTGCATAAAAAGGATAAAGCATGTTTACACTTCAAAGGTATTTGCTGAAACTTTGGGAAGCTTCATCCTGCTTTACAGCCTCAAGCTGGCTTTGTTTGCCAAAGACGAGGGGTGCCTTTATTAGTGATGGTGGTTGTGTGCAGGGACCTTGGCTTCGCTACAGGATGAAATAGGGTACCTGGTATAAACACCAGCCACAGTGAGATTTGTGAGCACATCCTCTTCACTGGCCAGGAACCTGAGTAACCTCATGTCCCTGTGTTTGAGCAGCCTGACCCTGGGAAATGCAGCAGTGGCCCTTCCCTGGGAAACGAACTCTGTTCCTTATGAGTGTGAAACAGCTTGAGAGAGCATGCCCACCCTCTCGTTGGCTTGTTTCACTCTATGGTTGCCATATGGGCTTAGTTAGGGAAAAGATAAGTGCGACAGGACTTCCACTTCCCTGGCAAGCTATTCCTGCAGTTGAGGCTTCGTAGGAAACCTTCACGCTGCTTTACCCCGAACAGGAGGCTGACCGAACACAGATGGCTCAAGGCAGAGGGGGAAGAACGTGTTTAAATGCAAAGCTCAACTTGCATCCCCCACTTCACGTTGTGCTACATAAATTCTACATGAAGCAGAGCTGGGAAAAGACTCTAAATATCACATTGCTGGAAAAAAAATTATTTTGATCTTTCACAAGGAGCTTTACCTGAACGAACTGAATATATTTCTGCTCCATCAGCCATTCACATTTGTCTTTCTGCTGGTTTCAACAGCAAATGGAAAAGGTCATAAAGATTTAACTTTTGCACTACATTAGACAAGTAATTACACCTTTTGCAGGATACACTATCACAGCACAGAGTATTGACACATTTTATTACAGGCTCCTGTTTTCATTTCCTTGTAACTTCATGAAAATGATTCCCCTTGAGGCTTTTAGATTTGTTGGTATCTAAGAAATGATTCTATTTCTGTTAACTTTGACTTGCTTTTGACATTCTGGTGGTTATGAGTGAGTGATAATAAACTTTAATAATGACTGTGCTCTGAAGGCTGACTCTATAAATACTGTCATGAGATTCCTGGTTTCTTGTCTTACTGTGACTCTACATCAGATCTGCACTTTATAAAAATGTATCTTTCAGCTACTCTCCTGGAAAATCACAATAAGGCACACAAAAGATGAAGCTGATGTTTTGTTTTGTTGTGCATCATTGCTAAGAAGACCTAATATTTTGTCTTATCTCTTCTTTTTTTTCGTGTTATGTTCTACTTTTCCTTGATTTGAAAGCCGTATGATCTGATTATAGCTTTTCCCTCTCTTTCACCAAATCACTTCACCTTCTGCTGTGGGAACAGGATGCAATCCTGTTAATAAGAATCTAAAACTCAGGTTCAAGCAAATATCCTGATTCATGTTTTAATGCCCATCCTGTGCTTCAGTTTAGATACAGCCGCGTGTCTTCTTCAGCCAGGCTTTCTGGGTCTTGCATTTGCTGTGCACAGCAAATTGTGCACTGTCTATGTACTCAGTATAGAAAGGGATCTCTGGGAAGTTCTATAACATAGGATATACAGGTAAGTGATACATTTTTGGTGGTGTGATGTTTCTCAGTGCACTGAAAAACTACTTGGTATTAAGGAGACCTTTAAAAAGGGGGTTTTGTGCTCTGTAAGTGTATTAAATGTTCTGTGTGTAGTTTTCACAGATAAAGAATACTGAAAGCCAAATCAACATAGAAGATAGAAAAAGAAGGAAATGAGAGAATATTGAATTAACAGAATAAGACAGAAGGAGGTGAATGGGAAAAGGCAAGAAAATGCTAGAGGAGACAGAAAATTTGGAAAAAAAGGAAGGAGAATTAAGAAAATCTGTCTTGACAGACAGAGGGGACAGAAATAGCCCCTTTCATCAGGCATCAAGCACAGCACACATTCAAATCTGATTCCCATGGCAGGAGCCACCAAAAGCAGGAAGAGAGGCCTGAATGGGTGAAACCTGAACCTCAGCAAACCAGCAGAGACTGTGGACAATGGCACTGGCTGAGGGCAAAGCGAACAATCCCAACCAAAAGGAAAACAGTCCTTTAGGCAGCCAGAAATAGGGAAGCAAAGGGCAAACCCTCCTACTCCACGTCCCACCTGACTCCTGCTTTTAACACAGCCCTTCCTATGTAATGTAGTGTCTCCGTGTGGGTTGATGCCCCCATGTGTTTACATGCAAACCTCTGCCTAAATCATCACTTCTGCAGAACTCCTGGAAATGGCAATGGCATGATTAGGCAAGGGATGCGCTGGAACTAACACGTGAAGCCCACCGCTTTCATTTTGGGGAAAATAAACAAAAGCAAACCCAGCAGGTGGTATAGCAGCTGAGTGCATTTAAGCTTCTAAAATATTGAAGTTTAGGAGCAGCTTTTTTGGGAATAAAGAAGGGGCAGAGCCACTCTGATCTGTTAAAAAATAGGCTTGTGTTCTTCCTGAAGAGATTGATAAAGGATTTAATCACTCTAGATCTGCTGGAAATTGTGCTGAGTTCTATCTGATCTATGTTTAAAAAATGAAAATGAGATGAATTTATTACTCATATTGCAATTTTACTCCTGGTTGTAATGTGGATCCCTTGTTCTGCACCTTTTGTACAGCTCCAGGGCCTGGAGTTGTTACTCAGAGGCACGTGGCACTAAGTGGGTGCCTCATCCAGCTTGTGGGATGCCACCTCAGAGCTCCTGGTCCCCCTCAGAGCACTCTGTTCCCCACAGGCACCAGGGACTCTCCTCCTCTCCCCTGGCTGCAGGTGTAGCCCTGGAGCTGTGCCCAGCTCCTTCATGTTGAAGTTATGATGTTCTCCTGCGGTGTTGTCCCAAAGACTCCAAAAATAACTTTTCTTGCAGAAAGAAGGAACAATTAAATATTTTCCTTTACTTCCCCTGGCTGGGGCGTGGAGGGAATTCAGAGCAGAGGGAAAGGGCCTGGCTGGGAACTGTGCTGCTGGGAAGCATTTGGGCAGCCTCTCTCTTGCCTTGGGGACCACAGAGAGAATTTGGGGTCATCATCTGTCCTCATCCAGGACTGGAATGTCCCCTGCTCCAGGAGAAACAGGAGAGGTTCTCCACTTCCATTCTGTGAGGTGAAGCTGTGTTCTATCCATCTCCATTTCTAAATTCTGCTTGTTTTCCAGGTTCCTGATGTTCTTACACAACAGTTAAATATCATACATCGAGGAGTGGGAGCTGTACCTGATCTGCCATGAGTGATCCCTGTCCCTCCTGGCCTTGGAGTTTTGGACATAACATCATCCCTTCTGCTGTGCCTAGGGGCTTGCCCACTGGAAACTGGAGCATTTATCTTCTAAGAGCTTCCTGTGGCAGTCATCCCTCCTCTCAACTCACATACCTGGAAAACCCACCAGGGCAGAGGTTTTCCATCCCAGCTCCTCATGTCTTTTCCATGCAGGTAAAACTACAGGTTACCTTGTGGAATGTCTCCTCTCAAGCAGGGGGATGCCTGATCCTAATAGCAGAGACTCTGGTCTGTACTGGTAGGGCATCGAAAATTTCCTCTTTAAGCTCCTCTAAAAGTTTCTAGTGGCCCTCTTTAATTTCCTCTCTTAAATTCCAGAAATCCTCTGTCAGTCTTTCCATGGATGAGATGTAGGCCCATAATGGGCTGGAGATAGTTTCTTCATGTGTCTGGAGTCTGCCAAACCAGAATGCCCACTTCTTCTTCTCCCTCCTTCCATGCCAACACTCCTAATGACTTGACACATGACCACATGTTTTGTGTACAGTGGACGCTGTCTGGACCATTAGGGAATCACTTGTTATCTGAAAAGATTATCTCCAGCACAGCTAATTCTCTCAGGCACCAGGTACCTTCCAAGTGTTCCACTTGTCTTGGAGCACCGGAAAGTCTTCCTTGCAAAGTTATGTTTCCCTCACACTTGACAAGAATTGCCTCCAGAGAGTTCCTGGTCTTTTCCTGAACCTCTGGCCAATACTCGCATCCCAGGACAGGGGTCCCACTGCTTGGCTTATCATCCAGTGCTGCACCATCGGTCGTGATAAGTCTTGCCAAATATTCAATAACTTAAGTGGAAATAATCTTGAAAGAAATAATTAAAATAATTTCTAAAGGGAGGAATCATTGAAAATTATATCACTTTCCTAATTAATTTTTAAAGTAATTGTTTTAATTAATCAAATACAGTGTATTAGTCTTAAGCAGTATAATTTTCCACATTAGCTAGCACATCGCTAAGTTACTTTTGACAGACTTATTGTTAGGTCACTGAAATTTTCAGTGATCTAAATTTTCAGCTAAACTAACCCTGATAAGCTTCAATGAACAAAGGAAAGATGGACACTAAGGATCCAAAATTTATGGCCCTCCAAGAACATATTGGAGTAACCAGAAGATACTTACAAAGACATTACAGCCTAAGCACTGTAGACCGGGGGGAAAATTCATACAAAGCAAGCAAAATGTGGGCTAATTAGCACAAGAAGCAAGAAACCAATAACTAATAGAACAGTAATTAAGGAAGAGAATTATGCAATTTAGAACCAATGAACAGTAATTTGTTTGCTGAAAATGTGTGAGTGAAAAGTTTTTGGAAATGGAGTGCACGTGGATGGAGTTATCTGCTATGCACCCCAGCTGGGAATAAAGTCATGCCTATTCCCCAGTACTATAAAATAAAGAGTTTGGGAGTTTGATTTATCCCGATGTTTTTGGTGTCATACTAAGGAGCCCAGAACTGGACACAGGAGAGTGGGTGTCCGTGCTGGGGGCCTTGGTGGCTGACGCAGCCGGGCCAAGGGGTTCCTGAGGCGGCCCAGGGCCGTTCTGTGTTTTCCCCCACAGCCGCTCGCGGTCCCGGGCAGGCGCCTCGTCCCGAGCCCAAGATGGCGGCGGCGGCGGCGCCGGGTCAGCCCTGTGGGAGGGGCGGGGGCGGGCAGGGTTTCCATAGCGGCGGTGTCACATTGGGGCACTTCCCGGTCGGAGGCNNNNTCGGAGGCCGCCGGTCCCGGGGCAGCGAGCACGGACGCGCCGCTGGGGAAGGCGGCGGAGGGAGGCCCCGGGAAGAGGAGGAAGCCGAGCAAAGGTAGGGACAAGCCGGGACTTTGCTCCGGCCATTGTGCGGCCCCGGGGTGGCCGGCTGGACTCCTCCATTGCGGGGTGTGCGGGGGGCGCCGCGTGTGTGTGTGGAGGTGCCGCGCCGGACCCTCCATGGAAGCGCGCGGGTTCCTCCCGGCGG
>VYXD01009497.1:13490-42112 GCA_013397195.1 Hylia prasina
AAAAAAAAAAGAAATGAAAAATAAAAAAAATAGCAATATGCTACCGACTAACATAAATTAAAGAACAAACAAAAGAACAAGGAAAGATCTACTTTGAACACTTCGCTAACTCATTTTGTAGGGATCGATTTCCTTCGCAGCTGTCTTTGTATTTGATCTTCATGAAATTACTAATACGAGGAAAATTCGTTGTGTGGATTGGAAGAACAACGGAGCGGGGCTGCGAGCGCCGGGCCGCTCCGCTCGGCGCCCGGCCCGGGGGCGGCGGGGCTGCGGTGCGGAAAGACCGGCGAGGAAAGACCGCGCTCCTCCGCCCCCAGCTCAGCGGGTCTCTCCCTCGGGACCCGCCTGCGGGCGCGGCGAAAGTCAGGCTCACCCGTGGGGTGGCCGGCACCCACCCCGTCCCCGCGGGCCGGCTGCCTGAGCCTAAGGTGGCACCGCAGCGCTGAGCCAGGGATATCGCTTCTGATGTCCTTTGTCTATTAATGCAGCCATCACCAAATCCCGGATAACCTCCCGTTCCCTCTGTCAACACCCCTCCGCTCAGCCCGTGCTGGGGGAAGAGGGATGGGACCTTCCATCGGGGTCCTGTAGCAAGGGGGTGCCCCTTTTAGGGGTAACTTGGTGACAGATGTTGACGTTTCTAGGGAGCTCGGTAAACAGAAAGTTGGACTGGACTTTTTCATAGCCCATGTGTTTTTCATCATTCCCCGTCAGGCTCAGACCAAAGGCAGAAGCTTCCCTCTTCACACTCCTCATCCCCTCTCATCTTCAGCAGTCACTCAGCCCTGGTGACAAGCAATAAAGAGCAGAGAAAACACAGGAGACCAGCTTCGTTAAGTAATGAAAAGAGATGGGGGTGAAGATCAGGCTGGTGGTGGAAACGGGGCCTCCTCCGCTACACACCAGTGAACCTTCAGGTGCAAAGCACACCTGTATAAATCACAGATCCCTTCTGGGAGCAGTGGGGGCATATTGGAGAGGTCTTGGAGAACAGCTGCTTGTCCAAACTTCCCACCTCATAAGAAGGTGAAGGTCACAGGAAGGGCTAAGCCACAGAAGTGGGTATTTCTACACAGTTTTAATTGAAACTCTTCTGTTCCAATAAACCCAAACTTTTTCTTTACTTTTGCAGTGGGTGTATTATCTCAAATAACTCTAGTGCAAAGCATCAGTTGCAGTGGAAATGTCACCCAAACCTCAATTTATTTTCTTAGCATAGTTGTAAAATATTCCCACTAGCACCCAGCAAAGGCAGACACTTGGACTAGATTATTCTATTTTGCAAGAAATAAAATCCCTGCAGCACAGCTCTGCAGTATCAGTGAATTTAACATCCTTGCATAGTTCTCTGGACTGATGGGTCATAAAACAAAAGGCATTGGTGGGGTTGTGTTGTGTTCTTCATGCTGTGATGGGGAAAAAAAGGGTAAAAAAATAACACTGTCTAGAAACTGAAAGGTGATCCCATCTGAGCTGAGCCATCTGAGAGCCATGCATATTTCACTGCACAAAAATGTTATCTTGGAGGAACACTCCTACCAGCGAACAGTATTAACATGAACAATATGTTTCAACATAGAAGTGGGTATTGCAGACAGGCAGGACCCCATGGGGCTTTGCAGTTCATTACATCCTGTATATTTTATTTTCTGTATTTCTGACAGTGCTATGAGGCAAGGCAGTGATCATGGAAATAGAAAGTGGAGCAAAAAGGGTCTTAGAAGACCTGTGTTCAGTGACAGAGCTCAGATCCCGCTGCGCAGGAAACACGCAGTGGTTTTCTATGTCCACAGGAACATGTATGCACCCCAAAACCTAGATTCACATAAAAAGGCATCACTCAAGCTTCTTCCAAGTCAGTTCACAAACGGGAAGATTTGAAAGATTTTGAGGCTTGTACCTGATATATATCTTGGCTTTGAGTGGGACCTCCTGTGGCTCATGGCTCATTGCTCAGGGAGACTCAGCTCACCTGAGACCCACAAGTCTGCAAATCCAAGAATTAGCCCCACTGAGCCTGGTAATCCACCAGTAAAGATAAGTTTTCTCTCTTCAGATCACATCTTTCTCACCCCAGGGGTTGTACAGATTTATACAGTAAACTGTATAAGGAACACAGCCAAACCCACGGAAAATTCTGCTGAGGACCCTCTAACAAGACAGTTTGATTGCAAATCAGATGAGAGACTGTAGAAATCCAGATAATCTCTATGTAACCCCCTTTCTTGAACATCATGATGTGTTTTGAGACTGGCCAGCCATACAGGGTGACTCCCACTTTTGTTGGAGCTGAAAGAGAGGAAGATGCAGTTATTACATTAGGCTTTGGATCAGGCTGTAACTGGAAACTCCATATTCAACAACAGGCAAAATTTTTGCCTTTGTTTTTCCCTGAGAAAACAGCAAGGCAGACTGTGCACTCCAAGCAGTGAAAATCTAGCAAGAAATCTTTTACTTGCAGGTTCAAGGGTTCTTTTTTTTTTTTTTTGTATCCTATATGTAACCAACCACAGATGAATCCTGATTGTGGAAGGGGAAGGTGATGCATTTAAGATATTTGCATTTAAAATATTTGCTGCTATCAGAAATAAACAATTTTTCTCACCCTATCCCAAAGGCGGGAATCAAAAGAAATGCAAATCTTTGAAGTCTAAATACAAGTCTTAGCTGAAACTGAAACTATGATATTGTTCAAAATATGGGAATGGAGGAAGTCATTTAGTAACCAGTCTTAACCAGGATAAAATACAGAACACATAATGGGACCTTCTTCTACTGATCTTATTCATTAAAATCAGTGGAGCTTTGCCTTAGAAAATTCTCCAGACGGGATTTTTTAGCCAGTAAACCTTTTTCAGTGTGACATTTTATACATTAAAAAAAGAAATGAAAATTAGTTACCACAAATGCAGCATTTAAAGCAACGGTGAGCCCATGTTAACATTGATTTCTCTCTCCGTGTCTCCTTCTCTCTTTCTTTATAAACTTATGTACACTGTCGATAAAATACCATCCTCTTTGGTAATAAATCTGTTGTTTCAAGCTAGGATGCTGCCGTTTCCTTTCCCATGTAATTTATAGTGTATTGATTCTACGGCTGTGGTTCTCTATTTCCCGCCTGTTGTATTAAAAATGGGTTCTAATTGTGAGGCAGATCATCTTTGGTCGAAGGACCTCACTGAGTATTTTAACTGTAGCTAAGGAGATTTAATTTGATTAATAGAGAAATGAAAGCCTTGAATATTTAAAATGATAATTTTCAGTTTAGGAAAAAAGAGAGACAGACAAAGAAAGGAGGTTAATGGATCCAGGAAAAGCAATCATAGATCAGCACGAGCAGATGTTCTTTTACTTTTCTGTCAACGTTTCTGGTTTGTTGTGCATACAGAAAAACAAGCTTTTCAACTCTCACCACGATTTCAGCCTGTTGCCAGCTTTGCTTGCCTGCAGGATATCTGCTTATCTAGCACGGGAGCAGGATCAGGCCTCCTCCCCTTTGGTCTAGAAGCAAAGCAACCTTTCACATGGGCTGCAAGGATTGTCACACTCCCCACCCCCCACTCCTTTGCAAGCACACTCTCAGCCCTTAGATCTTTATTTCATAAAATTCCTTTCCTCTTAGAGACCGAAGTACTGGCCAGGAGATGAATGGAAGAGCTGAGCAATATTAACTGCATTCAGGTGTGTGTTGGCTAAAACAAACCTGGCCCCTTTCCTCGAGGGCAGGATGCATGTTCAGCCACGTGGGACAGCAATCCCCATGCAGCTGTACAGGGTCCCCTGTACCCCTGGTGTCTGCACTCAGCATGGAACCTCAGAGTGAGAAGGATGCTGTTATTACATACAGGAAATTCCAATAGCTATTTTCCTTGGTGAAGCACCTTTGAGAGCTGCCCCACGTGACATGTCTGCAGTGTCCCCGTCGAAGGAAGACACCGATCTAAGGGTGCATGGGTGTGTCCTTTAGGATTCATGAGAATGAGGCATGTTATTTCATGTTTTTACTCCTTAAAGTAGGTATTTTGTATAGTGCAATTCCTTATTAGTTTGGAGCAGCAGCACAAAAAGTGATGGAGTCTAGCCTGAGCCTTAAAATTAGGTTTGTCTCTAAATATTCTCCAGGGCAAGGAATATATATCAGCCTTTGTATAAAACAACCTGCTTTTAAGCAAAGGTTAAATAATCTAAGATATATTTTTTCACACATCAGAGGGTAGGACTTTTTTTTTTAATTATTGTAGTAAAATATTTAGAGTAAAAAATGCCAGCAGGCATCAAATAGATTTCCTTTTGTCACAAAAGGTTAACTCCTGCTGTATTTGTGCTATATAAAAAGGCCTAGCAGTTTCAGCGGGGAGTTTTTCGGAAAAAGGAGTGAGAAAGTAGCCCCAAAAGTCCACTGCTCATGAGGTAACCACTATGTGAGCTTGAAAACAAGAGGGAGAAAGGAATTACATCTGTCAGCAGCACTGTCTTGCGACATACCTGCTTAATGTGAGCTTGTCCGAAGGCAGGCACTGTACTCTGCTCCAGAGATCCTGTCAGCTGGATCTGAAGGAAACCCCTTGAGCTGTCACGTGAGAACATCCCTTTAATTGTGAGCAGCAGTATGTGGGCTTAGCCACAATGCTACTACTGAAAATATGGCTTTTTCTTGACCAGCAAAATGAATTCTAGATGTACTCAAAAGCTGAAGAGCTGCAAAATCCTTTTTAGGAAAATGGAGGGAATTAATTCTTCCTTGTATCCATTGTACTTTCTTACTTAAAAGAATATTAAAAATAAAACTTTATCTAGATGTTTTCCAGATGCTTATCCCAGCTATGAGACAAGCTCCTCAGCATCTGTTTACTGGTGATCCAAGCCTTTCCAGACCTCGTGGGCTTACTTTCTCCAGCCTTTGGAGCAGTTCTTCCATTGCTATAATCTAGGTTAGAATGAGGGTGGTCAAAAGGGCAAGGCTTATGTGAGGAGGAGAGATGGACAGCTGTGCAGGGGTTCTGTTGGACACGGCTGCCACTGTCCTCAAAAATACTGGCTATGGAGCAGTGGGGTGGCTGTAAGGAGAGACTGCTGCCCAGGAGTAGGGGCAGGAGTGGGGCTCAGCATAGAGAGGAGAGTCCTTAGTGATGATATCTTGTCCTTTCCCTAGCACAATGTAAAATTGTATATTACATAGAGAAGCATTTCAAGTTACACTTCACATGACTGTCAAACGGGATTGCTATTGTTTAAGGCATTTTTAATTCCACAAGGTTTGTTTTGCACTCTTTAGTTTGCCTACCCTCACCCATGGTTTTATGTTTTTGATAGAGCATAAAAACTTGCTTTTCTTTAAAAGGCAGGTGGATCACAGGACAGAAAATGAATGGTCTAAAGATTTTTTAATACATATTTTACAAAAGCAGATTCCTTCCTTCCTTCCTTCCTTCCTGCCTTCCTTCCTTCTGTCCCTCCCTGAAAATATTACCCTTGTCACCCAGATGTGACTGTAAGATACAGGTACCTTGATCTCCATTCTGGAATGCCCTGCCAGGTTTATACTGGGGTGTGTGGGAAGGGAAGGAGTATGTGCAGTTTCCTTCTCAGTGTGATGTCTGAAAATTAGGCTTTGATCTGAGCATCGATAACTCTGCTGAGGGTAAGGATGATGTTTTATTGTCATTGGATGGTTGTTCATTGTTTGCTGTTGATTTTATGTCTTCCCCCAATTTCTTCAGTCTGGAATTCACAGACTTCTGCTGCAGGGAAAACATGGAATTTGTTTTTTCCCTTGTCACAATGTGTTCTCTAATAGTTGCCTCCTTTTCTGCTGTGTTTTCTGCTTTAATATCTTTAATAAGTGTTACCATCTGCTTGGGTGCTGGGTACTACATATTGTGAACAAGGCCAAGCGTTTCTGAGGGGCTGGAACAGTGTTGTTTACTATTAGGCATAATGGAGATGGTTGTCTTTGCCTGGGGCAGGTGTGCTGTGGCTGGAGCAGACATAGAAATGCACAACATGTGCTGGGGTTCAGCTGTCTACAGTTTTCTTAGAAGGAGGTTTGGCTGCTGATCTGTTGGTGTTTACTTGGTATGCAGGAACTCTTTTCTCCTGCTCTTCTCTGGCCCCTAACATGCTTAACCTTAGAGAGAAAGACACAACACATTGTGATGCTGCTGACTGGTCAAAAGGCTCTATCAATTTTAGATGAGATAGGTACATGTCAGAATCAGCATAATTAACTGGAATGACAATCCTGTTAAATGTGTTTATGCCATTGCACTGGTAATAAAGCATGTGTAAATTTACAATTAAGGCATGTCTTTCTTCTATACCTTGGAGACTAGTGACAAACATTAAGAAGTTGTATAGCTGCAGAAGCTGAAGAGAGGTATTTATCACAATAAAAATATTAGGTGATGCATTTCCCAGATTATCTGTCCTTCTTATGCAAATACTCTTTTTGCTGGAAATTTCAGGCTAAGTTATAATTATATTTCTGATCTGAAAGGTGATATTTCACCCTCTGAATTATTATTTTCATTTGCAAGATGGATGAGAATCACAATGTTAACTACCTTGCATAAAGGTATTTGAAATACTTCCCATTTCACATTATGCATCAAGCTGCACTTTCGTTATATTGAGTGCACTGCACATTGAAGATCCACAGAGAAAATTTCAGGGATGCTGTAAGACATTTCCTTATATTGTACATAGATGCTACAGCTCCTGCTGCAGTGATGGCTGGAAAACATCAGCACAAGTAAGATAAAGGTGATTTAAAGTTCGTCTGTGAGTCAGGCAGAGAACTGACAACCATCTTTAACCAGCCTGACCCTGGGATGACCCTGAGCTCAGCTGGTTGTGAGATAGTTGGGTCTATTATGGGACAAAGGATCATATGTCTGACAGGATGCAGAGAACACATTACAGGATCACAGCTGAGTAACAGTGCAAGACAAAATGTACATTTATTTGACGAACAACACAAGCAAATCTTGCCAAGAAAATTTAATTTCAACTATTTTGTTTATTTCAAGTCAATCTCTTTCTGTTGCCTATTTCAAGAAATTAATATAGCTTTTTCTCTTCTATGAATGAAATGGATGATCGTGCTAGTGAAATTTATAAAGCATGCAGAATGTACACTGATAAATTCTTATAATGGGGTTCCACATTTCTACTGTATTTCCCTCCCATGTGGGCTCAATCTCCATCTATTCAACATTAAATTTCAAATGTCTTTGCCTACAACTCCATATAATTTGGTCAAGTGAGGCTGGAAATGTCAGAGGTAGTGCAGCGGTGGCTAGAGAGAGTGCCATGGGCAAAAAAATGCATGTGGTCTTGTAAGTGAGTAGCTACACTCATGTGAAAAGTGCCAGAAACCCAGAATTTTGGCATGACAGCCTTGTCAAGAAGGGGGAGAAATTACCCAAGTACTTTGATAGGCTGAACTTCCTTCACTCCTAGTTTCAGAAATAATACCGCGGCAAGGGATTTGATATCTTCAATCTCAGCGCTGGGAAAAGGGCTGACAGAGATATGGAAAACCTGTATAACCTTGCACATCAAAAATTAGATCAACTCTAGCCTCCCCACTGCAGAGCTCATCATATGCCGTGGGAAGGGAATGATTGCTGGGCTGAAGATATGGAAGGCAAGGCTGGGCATTGCTGGGGTTGGTTGTTCAGGCATTATCCAAGGTGCCCTGACCCTGTTGCTGACCACAGCAGGTCTCTGTTGTGGAGGAGAGGGAGAGTGGGTGTCTCAGTGCTAGTGCATCAAGCAAGAGAGGTGGAGTGATGGGGAAGGAGGTCAGTAAATCTCTCAAATGACAAGCCTCTTGTCCCCCTGTGGGGGAGGCAGGACCACATCTGCCACAACTCCTGGCAGTGCTGTGCCCCTGTCTCTCTGCTGCCCCAAAGCTGCCATCCGGCATCACCAGGCAGGAGGCAAAAGCTTCAATCAGCAGAAGGAAAATTGAGAGTTAACCCCCTGCCCTTCCCGTGACCCCCACCACCGATGTGGAAGGGTGATGAGAGAGGGGGGATGAAGAGCTGCACCACAGGCAAAGCTGAGAGCAGCACTTTACCTCAGCCAGCTTTCATGGGGACAGGGGGTTAATCTGCTTCCCAGGCCCTGTTGTCAGTAGCCACACGTCCTATTGCTCCAGGCAGGCTTGGATCTGGCTCAGAGTCCTATACAAACAGCTCAGTCTTTACAGAGCTACTGCGCTGGGTGACCTCTTCTAATGTATTACTGGTTTATATTTGTGCTGATTGCTTCCAAAGGGGAAATGACATGAAGTGAATCAGTGTGACCTCATTAGCGTGGCTCACACTGGTAAATGGATGACCACCATTAGGAAGGCTCTGTTGTGGCAGTGCTTCCATCGTGTTACCTGTGGATAGTATCATCATCTTGCTATAACCTGCTGCAAAGATTTATGCACTATGCTAACTTGCGTGCTGCAGCTGCTTTCTGTCTTATAAATATTGACTTCTGTGCCAAAAACAACAACTTGGTACAACAGGAATTAGTCTTCTGCTTGACTGATGCATCTTTACAGACCAGTTTGTCTTTAGAAAATAGAGCTCAAGAGAGTTTTATGATTTAGAAAAATACTTTATAAGTTGATTTAAAATATAGGCTGTGATAAGCAGAGGCATCATTAAAGTGACATGGGGGCTATATTTTGCCTTCTAGATTTTCCTAACTGTGCCATCTGTTTGTCATCTCGACTTGTGTGAAATTTTAAAGAAATTGCCAGAGTCTGGGTCCTGAATCTTTTCTGTATGTCGCAGTTTCTCAGATAATTTATCCATCACACAATTCAAATGGTTTTAATTCACTTGATTTTTTTTCTAATAAAAAGAAGAAAAAAAAATCTTTAGGCAATCTGATTTATCAGAAGATTTGCAGATGCCCTCCACTGACAGAGGACACCTTTTGTCCTCAGCAATAGCATTACAGTGCCAAGGGAGGCAAAGCACATCTCCAACCTGAAGTTAGACACTAGGATGAGGTCACAATATTGCAGAATCTGGAGCTGACAGTAAATAACAGCACACAGAGTCAGAGCTCTAAAAGATTAAAAGACAGGACATCAGATTATTCTAACCAAGATCTTTCTAGGAAGACTTGTGCACTCTAATGCCTAAACAAAGGTACTGTGCAAAGGAACTATTGAAGATATTTGATCTGAAGATGAACTTACAGTATTTTGACAGGTACCCTCTGTTGAAGCTCAGGTGTTCATGGCTTCAATTATTGGCATTTTTGGTAAGCCTGTCCATACTAGGCGCAACTGAGAGAAAATGAGTACTCCTTACTGTGATGGAATTTCTGACTTGATTATGCTCTTATGGATCATGTGAAAATTAGAAAGGTGGTGTGGTTGGGAACAGTATTGGCTCAGATATGTTACCACGTGTTATGGGATTATACTCCATAGGCCAGATTTGATGGACTTGCAAGTGAATTTTTGTTCAGATGGAGACCTCAGTGCTGGTTCTCTGAAGGTTTTCATAAAGCTCACAACCATGCATCCCTGAATAAGCAGGCTGGTGGCTCAGCTCCTGGAGTGAAAATTTATCTCCAAAATGGAGCCAGTCACTGGGTTTCTGAGTCCCCACCTAGGCAGACGTTTGGTTTGTGCAGTGTCACAGTGCTGGCTCCAGAGCCACCAGTTTATGCTCTCCACGCTGGAACACACTTCTGGGTCAGTAAAATTTGTGGTAAAATACCAGTAAGCAATGTAGGTAGGAACCATGAACAGAGAGCTGATATGGCTGAGGCTGTCACTGACAAAATATTTGAGAAATTGTAGACCACAACCCCTCTGAAGGCTGAAGTAATCTGAATGGCTCATGTTAGTTATTCCACACCAGTGATTATTTTTGCCATAATTATAAGGCTTATACATCTCAGAAAAAAAAGAACAATGAGAAATGCTACAGGTGCATAATATAAAAAAATTATTAGTCTTTTAGAAAGCTTACATGTTATGTAGTGATATTAAGGGTTTGGGTTTTACATTTGATAAACCAGAAGCTTTTTTCTTTTATAGCTGGTTCCTGTGCTTGCTCAGTATTTAAGAATTCAAGCAGGTAGATGTTTGCACTGGCTGAGCTGTTTGGCAGTTTCAGAAATGGACTTTTAAAAATTTTCTGGTGTCTTATCTGTTGGAGATGGATATGCTCATGCATTTAAAATTATGGAGCTGAGTGTCTTCAAAGGAAGAGTTGTTTTTCCCTTCAGAGGAGACAGCTAGACAAAGTAAACCAACACCGAATTTTAAGCTTCATCCCTTTATGGCTCCTAGTAATGCAAATATTCTCATATGGGAAAAGAGTATTTATTTTGTGGTCAATCCTCTAAAAAAGCAACTGAACTGATTAAAATCACTTTCAATCAATAAGAATTGTAAGCAGTAGGAATTTTCATCAATAGGACTTTAGAATTGTTAACTGAGAATTCAATTTCTGTTGTGAATATAAGCTCTACATCTATTTAATTACTTCAGGTGCAATGCTGTTATTAGGAAAAGGTTCATTCATAGTAAAAGACATATAACTGAAGCGTTTTAATATATAGTTTCAAATTGTGGCGGTGATTAGTTTACAAAAAGAAAATCTTCTGTAACTGACTAATGAAATGTGCATCTAATTATAAATATGCCAAAGCACAGATGGGATCTTCAGTAAATACATGTTCATACCACACATTAAAGGATTCATATGAAGCAAATGAACATATTTTGAGCTCTAGGAATGATTAATGTATGGAAAGTAACATTAAGCTGTAGTTTAGATCTGTTGCAGGCTTCAGAGTCCAATGTAGGAAACCTTATAATAGCTTAGTCTTAATTCTGATGTCAAACCTACAAAGCAAAGGGTCTTAAGTTCTTTTTTCAACACCTCCCACAAATGGGATACTGATCAACAGCAGACTAGTAATTGCTACTGAATTTTGTTTACAGAAAGCAAATCCAGACACTGTCACTTGGGCATCTCTCTGGATCTGCGCCATAGAGCTCAGCAGCAGGAGTTGTGACTGAAGGCCCAGAACTGGCCAAGATCATGTGAACCCTCATCTCTTCTGCAAAAGTTGCCCACTCTGTCAGTGTAGCTGTCTGTGCTCCTAAGGACTGGGTTGCCCAGACACTTTATATTATTTCTGGAAATGATGAATTTATTACACACGGGGCTCAATGATATGTTTGTTCCTGAGAAGGTGAAGGTTTTGCAGAAAGGGTTTTCTTTCTTATCCAACTTTAATCTTGAGATCTTAATCAAACAAGTAGATCAGAGTCAGTGATATATGGACAATGTTTCATGTTTTTGTGGCTCTCTTGAGGCAAAGTCCACTAATATTTCAATCCCTTGGTGTGTGTGCTACCAGTTATTGCTGATTTCCTTAGGCTGTGATGTTACATGCACTTGTGATGCTGTCCCAGATGTATGAAGCCAAGCACAAGAATTTCTCTCGATTTTTGGATCAAAGAAAAGCTATGAACAGGTATCCTGTTGCTTCAGTCACAGCTGAGTCCTCAGGTGGCAGCTGAGCCCAGCTCTGTGCCAGTACAACTGCATGACTTCAGACAGACACTATCTGTACACAGTGTGCAGCCCTCAAGTTGCCTGAAAAGTCCCCTTGGACTATGAGTTGTCCATCAGAGGAAATGAAATGAGCATTTCTCTGCTGGAAGTTCAGTATAATCATTCATTTATAATTAGGAGAGGAAGGAGAGATCTTTTCTATACCCATGTTGCCCTCCTCCTGCTGCTGTGTTAAGGTGAACCTGAATGAAACTGCTAGCAGAAAGCCTAATGGAAAAAAGTGATTGCAAGACCTAGCCTTGAGCCCTACTCATGTTGCTCTGAGAAAGTTGAAATTTGCTTTAACTGGAGGCCATGGCAGGGGGAGAGGCAAGAGCGGCATTTCTCCAGGTGTCAGGGAAGTCACTCTTGGCATGAATTGTTTTTTTTCCCCTTCAATTTCAAATACTTGTAAATTTCTCCCAAGTTTCTCTATGGCTGAAAGACTTGATGCTTGATCTCAGCTCATAAAAGACCTTTCTTTCCTGCTGAAATTTTGAGAAAAAAAAAAATCTTGGCTCAAACTTTGAATCACAGAAGAGTGGGATAGTAAACCTTCTTACGGACTACAGCTTAAAAATAAGCAAGCAAATAAACAAGCAAGAAGTACCCCAGAGAAAACAGTATCTAATTTTGACATCTGAATGTTCTTTTGTAAAGGCTAAAGTCATAGCCTAGATGCACAAAATTCAAGAAATGCCATGCACAGAAGAATCCTGTGTAAAATCTCAAGTTTGTAGAACAGTGTTGAGAAGCAATTTCTAAGTGTGCAGGGCAAAAATGTTCCTTTGAGAAACACCAACAAAGGAAAACCCTCTAATGTGACAGCCTGGGAACTGGAAAAGCACTGTCAGTTCCATCTGGCTGCATGCCACACTGGGACCAGGGTGCAGTGGGGGATTTGGAAATGCCCATGGACCCATCTCAGCCTAGTGAGGAATTGCCCATCCCATGTAACTGATGGCCTTTTTGGAAACCAGACCAAGCACTGAATTTTAATGACTGCCTTATGAACTCAAAATGGTCCAAGCAATGCATTCGCTACTAGTGTTTGTTGCATTTAAGCAGTAAGTTTGTTGCAAATATCCTACTGCTGCATTTCATATTTATTTTAAAATATCTTGATAATGGCTTTAAAATCAGTTTAAGTCTTCCAACAATTTAAAGTGACAGTGCAATGAGCAGATGGCAGGAGTATATCTCAATTGCCAATATGGATCCATAGACATGGATGGATTTGGGCTTTGCACTGGTAATCACCTCCCTCTGATCCAGTAGTGAGTGTGGATGCCTGCTTAACTGGCCTATGGAATGTCCAAGCATAGGGAGGTGCTGTTATCCAAAACATTCCCTTGTGTGTTATTGGCTGCAGAAGTTCAGTGAGCTTTAACATTTTTCATCTGATGGGTCATCTAGACCTGGGCAGATATTTATATGGCTACACAGATTCTATTTGAATTTCAAGAACCTGTCCTTCATAAAACACCATGTTGATTTTGGGTTTTTTTAAGCTATGATGATGTGGTAAGCATGTTCCCATGGCCTGATTTTATATGATACCAAATAAAAGCTGGTAAAAGAGCTGATGCCATGAAACAATACCAGCAGGAATACGTAATGAAAGCAAAGTAATAGTGTTTACAAAATCAAGGCTTATCGTGCTGTGTAAAGCAAGGCTCTTATTTCAGCTGTATTAGAATCTGGGCTCTTCTCACTGGTTTTGTCTTAATAAAGAAAACACATCTCATACTGGCAAATAGAGCAATTCCTATTGAGAATAAAATGCCCATTGTTGTCATAATGGATCTCCATTGACACATTTAACAGCTTGAATGTGTACACTTCAGACACTATAACTTTCACTAATTAATCTTTATTACATCGTTAGTGCCTTGTAAAAAAACCCCAAACCAGCAAGCAGAACCTCTGCAAGAGCGTGTCATTGACATTAAAGGATATGCCTGCCTGATGTTACTAAAGTTAAACTTCGTTTTGAAACAGAGATGCTCTAAGAACCTTATGCAGTGAGTGGAAAAACCCAGCCAAATGAAATGCTGTCCTCCATCACTTTGGAATATAAACGCAACATATTCTTATCTGATGATGAGTTACGGGTTTCTGTGTTTAGGATTCAGAGGATTACTAAAGAGATTATCTGATCTGTCAATCAAACTGATATCTTGATGACTTGGAATACTGCAACAGATTTAGCAAAGTGTCTTTGCTCTAATGCTCATTCTGGATGTCACGGTTAACCAACATCTTAATTACATACAATGAATAATCTCTCCAATGGCTTGTTATACTAATACAAGTCTCAGGAGTGACATATAAGCATAGTACATAGCTGTGAGTCACTTAAAACTTTGGGGCCCCACGGAAGGACTGCTATAATAAAGAATTCAGTAAGCCTTACCCAAAATGAGTTGAATGACTTTGATTACAGCATGCTTTGCAAACGAAGCACCCTTCAGCCACTACAGGGGACTCAGAAGACCGTATAGAAAGTCCGGGTACAGCAAGCACAGGGCCAACACAGAAACTAGATAACTGAGGTTGAAATAATCCACTCATATCTACTGTTGCTACTATACTGATTCATGGGGTGAAGAGAAAAAGCCACAGCACAGTCAGCTGAAAGAAATTTTTCTCATTAAATACTGGCCTGCATGCAGGTGTCTGGATGGACCTGGAGGCTTTGCAATAGCCTTTTGGCTAATAGACTAATGAATTGGCAAGCTTGCCTGTCTTCTTTACCTCACCCTCTCTGCTTTACTGGACCAACCTTTTGTTCTCATCCCTCCATCTGTCTGCTATTGCACATAAGAGGAGGGATATTTTAAAGAGGATTTCCTAGGTAGTGATGGACACATATCTGCATGCTACCTGGGCACTGATGGTGTGGAATAAATGGTATTTTGCACTCACAGCTGTGGTGTAAGATTGTTTGAGAAAAGGGCTGGAGGGGAGGCAGCACAGGCACAAAACAATGCCATGCACAAGAGGAGTGTCCACATACTCCTCAAAACCCAGTGAAAAAAACCTAGTAAGTGGGAACAGTTTCAGCACAGCACTTCTTAATTTACCTGTCTTAGACTTGTCAGGCATGTTATCTGTGTTATTTAGGCAGCCCTGGGTATAACTGCTGAATGATCTAACATGATTTAAACATGAAAGCTTATCCTGGCTGCAGCTGACAGGGCTGACTGCTCTCCATCAGAGCCTAATATGGAATTGCAGTAGAGCAGTGACAGTGGGCTATCACTGTCCCCTCTGCAGAGGAAGGGAGTGTTGTTAATATAGCCAGATCCCTTAAAACAGGGCATTGCTGAAGGAAGTTGGTTTCACTGAAAATTATTATAGGAAAGAGCCACACCTATAAGCTTTTGTCATTACAGAATGCCAGGGATTATTTTCAAAGAGATGCTCTAAAATGGCTGAGTGCTTATTCTCACAATCATGCAAACTCATCTGTGCTGTGCAGTGCACCCTCATCTAAAATGCAGATTCTTAAAAATCAATACAATTAATTCTCTGTCTGGGTAGTGAAAACAAACACAACAGTTATGGTGGTTAATATATATGACACATTCCTCTGATTTGTATTGGACATTTTTTCTGGGATGTTCTGCCATAGCTAAACATAATACAGTAGGAAAAAAGCTCAAAGGATGAACAAATATAAATTCCTGTAACTGCATTTTCTTTATCTGACTCTATAGCCATTTTCTGTGGAAGTTCTTGTGTTCCTGTTTCTAGATACAACTATCCACATGAAGTACATTTCAGTATTTGCTTATTAAGCATTGCTCACATGCTTGTACTAGTAGGAAATGGAAACCATCTGAAATGACCAGCTACAACATAGCTGCATGGCCTAACGTGAGAATAGTCATAGCCAGGCAGTGGAAAGTTGGTCAGTGATTAGCTGATTAAGATTTAGAAGGAAATTCAAAATGAATCAAATTATTCACACTTAGAATTAAATTAAAGTTTTGGTGTATTGTTATAGGGTATCTTAATGTTTATCTACTTGAACTGTAGCCAGCTGTGCCTGGTATGTGTAACAGGTCCTCTGTAACTAAGACAGAAAGCAATGATCTGCAAATTCTAACTGTGCCCTATAGCAGTTACCACTTAAATGTGACGAATAGATGAGACCTACAAAGTTTCTTTTATCTCATTGATGCACCCCTGGGATAGGACACTGACTCATAAAAGCTGCATGATCCTTATGGTGGGATGGGCCACTTTGATTTACTATTTGCATGTCAAGACAGATCTTTTGCTACCATAGTCTCATTGATTTCTGCATGGCAATAGACACTGCCCAACTGGAGAGGAAAAAATCCCCCATGTTTCTTACTTTGGGTTCAATTGCATCAAATGAACAAATTGACCTTGCACAGACATTACCCAAAATGAAGTGCACGCCGTGTTGTCCTCAGTTCAAAGAAATAGCACACTGCTTTAAAAATAAAATGGCAGGAATTGGTAATTTAACGGCATGTAGCAAGCAGTTTTCAGCTTTCCCTGCTGTGAATCAAGTCCATGCCTTTCTGGCTTAATCAGAATTTTATTTAAATAAGTTCCATTGTACCACAAGAAACAAAATTGTCAACCCATTCTGTTGCAGTGAGCCATGTTGTCTGCAGGGCCAGCTCAAAGCTTTCAGCAGTGTTAGCAGGATTGAATTTTGCAGTCCCAAGGTTGGAGGACTGGGCTTGTCCTGCTGCTGGACTGGGAAGGACGAAAGAAGGGCTGGAATGGAGGCGAGTCCTGGAGAGCAAGGCTTGCTACTCCTGTGCCACTGGGGTGGGACATCTGCCACATCCCCTTACTTGACTTTCCAGGGCTCTGCTGGTAGGTAATGCAAAAGCCATCTTGCCCGTTTCTATCAGTCATCTGCTCGAGGTAACTGCTGACTTTGCCAGCGGCAGTGCCAGCTGTGGTTATTAGCTTGTCACATTGAATGCTCTGTGGAAGGCAGAGCAAATACTGGGGCCACTGAGCCACAGTGGGAGAGAGGTTTTGATTGGCAATGTGCCTGTAAAACTGCCTTTCCCCCAGTGAAAGTCTGGCTGCTCTTGTTTACTACTTTATGCAGGTATTATTTCCAGCTCCCACAGAACTGCTATGAAATGTGTGTCTTGCCTTTGAACTCAAAGATCAGGATGAATTCTCCCCTTCACCAGAGTTTGACTTTGGTTGGGCAGGGTGAAACAGGGAGAGGCAACATTAATTTGATCCTGGATGTAATTTAGATTTACTGAGAAATGTTAAACCCTGGGTCTGTCCTGCATGCTCCTCAACAATCAGCATTCCTACTGCCAGCCTTCCTTCCTCTCTGCTTACCTGTAGGATTCTTTCTTGGAGGGAACCCTCTCTTGTCCATTGTGCACTATAAATGGTGTCACCTCAAGGATGCGAAGAATTGGAATCCAGTGAGTTACCTAATTCACCCCTGTGGATGCTGAATGTGAGAAATCAGGCAGCAGCACAGTGTCTGTGTGAAACTAAGTCACATAACTTTCTCACATAGGCCTGAAAAAGTGGCTTGAGATGTTATGAGGAGGAATTCAAACAGTCCTTGGAGAAGGGAAAACAATCCTTGCAGTGCTTGTTTGTCTCCTGTTGATTACTTGCAAGAAAACAGTCAAGAGGTGTCGTTCCTAATTGTCCAATGATGGCCTTGTATTGGTTTGTTAACCAATAGAACTTTACCTTTTCAGAACTGTCTATAATAGAAAATCTGGAAGAGTAAAGTTTGCTCTCACCTTGCTAACAAGCTGGAGAGTCTCGTGTCGTTATTCCCGCTGTCCCTAATATAAGTTGCTCTTTTCAGGCATCAGGAACAAAAACTTTTCTTGGTCTGTCCTGAACTGGTTGAAAAGGTGTTATTAGGATAGGACTACATTGACTTAATAAACAAGATGGCTTAATCTCAAATCGAATAATTTCCCAACAAATACAGAAACTGCAGTGACTTTGAAGCCAGATGTACCTGAGTTCATACAGGTGCTTCTGGGGCATCCCCTCTGGGAGATGTTTTGGGTGCTTCAGGGCTCCAGCTGTCCTATCAGCCCTGCCTGGAGTGATTAGGGCAAGAAAGATAAGTCAAGGATGGTCTTACACATGGGTCCTTGTTATCTCTGATACCACTTGCAATCAGCACTGGCAAGATACAGGCTGCCTACCCTTTCCTTGTGAGTGCCTGATTGTGTTTTAGGAGCAAACTGGGGGTCCCAAACTTTTTTTGGATCACCGTCTCTGGGATTGCTGCTGCTCTAGAGATACTCCATGAACACTTCTACCACTCATAAGGTATCCTGTGATGAATATTTGAAACACTTAGTTATGGCCTTAAATACTTGGGTTAAAGCAGTAATTGTAGCTAATCACTGAAGGGAATAATGAGACACTTCTAGATATCAGATGACCTTACCACAGTAATACCTGTCTTGTCACGTTTTATTGTCTAGTGACATGATGGAGGTTTGGAAGATAATTGAATAGCAGGCATTCACAGTGCAGCAGTGATTAAAGGAGCAAATAGCCTAACAAGCATGGTCAGGTACTGCATGTGTTTCAGCTGTTCATTTTGCTGAAGGCCAACAATTTATCCTATGCCCAGTGGCTACTGACTCTCTTCAGGCCAGGTACATGCAATAAAAGTGGAATGTTAATTAGGGCAGAATGCAAGGCCTTAAAGGGATGGTGTTCTAGCAGGTACTGGTGATACCTTATTCCAGGTTGTTTTGCTCTTAAATTTTAATTTAAACCATGGTCATTGAAATGCTTATGGAAAGGAATTAATAAAAGATGCAACACATTTTGACACATGTTGTGCATCCCCATTCAAAGTGAAATCCAGGGCTCATTTTTTCCTGCAGATGAGAAGACATAGCAAATGCTTTCAAGTAATGCTAGGTATATGAGAGAGGCGCTGTACTAATAAATGTGGAAAAATGCCAGTGTTGTGGAATTATTGACAGGTCTGACATAAAATTCAGTTTCTCCAACACCATTCCATCTAAACAGAATTAATGAGACATTAGGCTCCCAGGGTCTGTGACTGCAGGTATATCACTCACTGAACAGTTTCCCAGCTATGCAGTTAAGGGGAAAGGCCAATGTTATGCTTAAAAGTAT
Organism: Hylia prasina; assembly: GCA_013397195.1. Lineage (NCBI taxonomy): Eukaryota > Metazoa > Chordata > Aves > Passeriformes > Sylviidae > Hylia > Hylia prasina. The sequence continues at coordinate 32,237 of VYXD01009497.1, forward strand.
AAGCCTGTCAACACTTTTTGTAGAGCAGGTATACTTTTGTACAGCACATCTTGCTGCTTGCAGGATTACTGGCTCACTGTGGAAATGGTTATAATCTGCTCCCCACACACTCCAAGCTTTATAGCAGATGTAGGGATTCTTGAAATTTGGGAACAGCTTGAGAAAGAATTCCTCAGGAGATAGTTTAAATGTTAAGTGTCCAGGCTCAGTTTCAGGAAGGTGTTTAAGGTTTAGCCCTCCAGAGACTAAATTCCCACCAAGACCAAAGGGAGGCACCCCTGTAGGATTAAGTCTTTCAGATATCATTGTGAATTTGACCTCTAGCATCTATAAAGCCTCCTGTTGAGTAGCATAAAATGTTTCCACTCTCCAGAGATTAAGCATATTGGTTAGCTACACTAATCCCCATCTGTCATGGAAAAAAAAAAAAAAAAAAAGAAAAAAAAAAAGTAGCTGAGATCCATAGCTAGAAAGCAACTGTCTCTCTCATGCTATACTGAGTTGCTGGATCATCAAACCAAGCTATGCTTGGAGGTTTGCCACGTCTTCTGTTTTCTCATGAATGGGATACTGACAGCAGTTGAGATCCTCATATTGCCCAAGCTCTCCTGACATGAGAACTGTGCAGTGATTACAGATGAAGGGTGTTGGTTACATCTGTTTCAGGGCTGCTCCACTCTCTCTGCTAACAAGCTGAACTGCCTCAGGCCAGTTCCCTGTTGTTTGTGGCACTCCTACCTTTTCTCACACTTGCTCATGAGGCAATGCACTGATATTTGTTCTGTGTGGAGCTTGGTGGCCAAGCGTGTCCTTATCTGCTCATGTCACCAGCTGGATCAGCTGGACAGTGGGTTAGAAGGGAGAGATATGGTTGTGGTGCACTTCGAATGCTATTAAATGTCCCAAGGCTTAGGAGGGTTTAGCTTTGCAGTTTTAAAGATCACATATCTTGTAAAGGTATAATGTCTTAAGGATTTTTCCCACCTATCTCCTCTTTGAAAAACTGGGTATATTCTATCCTATGGAAGTGCTATATCATATTTTAATAGTTTTTCTTAGATTATAAGACAGTCTTGAGCATGATGGATTTATATTTTCACTCAAATGTCACAGATTTCTTGTACATGACCCCCTTTTCAAATTCAAATCAATAGAGGGATCAAAACTCTACATCCCCAGTCTTACTGAATGAGGCCATGGACCAAAACCAGAACAATAAGTGAATGCTGTTCAGAAAAAAATGAGAGCAGAAATAATATGTGAAAGTATGGAGAAAAACTCAGTTATGGAACCTAGTCCTGAGAACCTTGACTTATGTGATCCGCTTTATCATTTTAGATATATTTTTTTTTTAATTTCAGGGAAGACAAAGTTTCATCTTGTGGCACACTGCAAATGATGGATGCTGAGCTGCTGGGACCTTTGCTTCCCATAAATGGCGAACCTTGGAGCTCCAGTAAGGTTTTGATGTCTCAGCTCCTTTCTTCCTCCTCTTGTTGTGTTTGGATAGCACCTCCTGAAGAGAGGGGAAAGCATGCTAGCAAAGGAGGTGCTCACATGTGGCCTCAGTTCCTCAGAGTACATGGTCCTTGTCAGACATTTGTCCCCTAGCCTTATAGTTGGGATAAAAGGAATGAGCCTTTCAAGTGAATTTTCCCATCTTTTCAACTCTCACTTTATTCCCAGCCATTACAGTCAGGCAATATTGAGTTCTACAGTCCACAATGCAGTCTTCAGCAATCTTTGGTTTGAAGGTAGGGCCAGGGTATCTCAATTGGGTCTTAATTTTAATTTTTAGGACCTCACTAGGTCCTATCTTATTTTGTTCTTGTTTTCTTCTGCGTGGGATTAGAGTCCTCTGCTGTCAAAATTACTAATAGACCCCTGAGGCAGAAAATGTTTCTTCTGTAATGATACGTACTGTGCTACTTCACATCTGGAGTGCTGCAGGGCCACTATTTTGGCTACCTCTCACTTTGCTGGGGAGTGAGATGGAAAAATGACTGTATATTCGTGGTGTACCTTTAACATACTTTAGTTCAGTTTACATTAAATACCCAGGAGTGAAGACAGAATGACAGCTACTGTACTGTGTGAGCTGCCCAAAGGTAGACTCTGTTAATACAGAAGTTAGACAGTGTGACAGATAGATGGGAGATAAGCAAAAGGCTATTATCCCAAGGTAAAGTTATTTCAACATACTGCCAATAACCCCTACTTATAATTTGGATGAGAGGTGGGAGAGGCATGACTTCAGCTGAGATCCTTTGACTGCCATCTACACCTTTCAGTGAGGCTCTGACACTTTATCAAAGAAAGGGGGAAAAAAAAAAGATCAGTCTTTATACTCTGGGCAGATGTCCAATAAGAAACTCCAGCAGAAGATTAAAGTCTTTAACATGAAAGGGAGATCTAATGCAATGTGTAATATCCAGCAGTTCTAAAAATAAGCGTGTTTGTCAAGTCTGCAACAATCAGGCTGATTGCTAGCCTTGACAGCATGACATACAGCCCACAATCTGGCACAGGGGAAAAATGTGATTCAAATATCTTCACAGACAAGATGGCCCTTGCGTTTACAGGAGAGGGACTGCACAACAGCTCTGGCCCAGCATGCCTAGAGTCTCTCCCCAGCTGTGATACCCCATTGTTGAGGAGCTCGGGAGGAGCCAGAAGATGGTTTCTAAGGGGGATTCAACTAAAACAGCTGCCTGATGTTGCAGGTCTGACCAGGTCCTTCTAATGGTTGTTAGAGAGGGAGTCCTTGGTATGTCTGATGGAGTGCCACACGTTGATGGGTAAGTTTTTCAGGCTGCCATCAGGAGAAGGGGAAAGATAAGCTGAGAGAGGTGATGACTTTTCAGCAACCAGTGGCTGAGCAGGGGGTAGGACCATTCTCCACCCCAATGCACAGGACAGGTAACTGACCAGAGAAAGGGCTGTACACAGCAAATGACTACTTGTGTGCTGATTGATTTCACAGTGTACTTCCTTTTGAAGGCCAAGTTCCCCCCTGGGAGCAGGAAAGGAGTGCTACACCAGATCCAGCAACGGGGGTGGATTTGGGGAGTGGAAAAGACATGTAATTTTACCGTAGCTATAAAGGAAGCTGAATTTCAGAGTAGGATTCACATATGGAATTGCTATCTTCCGACTTTTAAGCATGCTGAAGGAGGATTAAATATATGTTCAGGATATGGCTGGACCACTAGTCCATGGTTAGAAAGCTTCCTGATATTTATGGCCAGAAATCTAAAAAGTGGCACACAGAGGAATTCAATTTGCTTCCTGGGAAAGAGCTGCTATCTTTGGGCTCCAAGTGGTATCTCTGTAGCAGTGCTCTGCTCCTGAGCTGACCCCTGCTTCTCTGGGGGAGGCATCAATGCACGGGCAGTCCTCTTGCAGGGACTGAGCTCCTGTCAGAACTGAACTGGGACAAAGAGCAAACTAAATGTCCTAATAAAAAAGTCTCCAGAAAGTAAGCATTTGTTCTTTTTAAGAAGAATGATCAACCTGGTTTTCTTTTGAAGGGAAAAAGGTTTTAAAATTCACTTCAGCTTTCAGCTCTTCCTAACTAGGAATGTAATAGAACACTCAGTGTTTTCTGTGAGTCTGAGACCTGCAGTGAAGTCTCTGGATATGAAACTCTAACACCTGGTTCCTTGCCTTTCCTGGCCAGCCTTACTCATTACTCACTGAGCTCCACATTTGTAAATCACTCCTTTAATTTCCAAGTGTCCTTCTGATCCCCTTTGAGTCACAGGATTTCTTTTACTTATTTTTACTTTCCAGTAAGCCAAGCACTAAAATCCAAATGTGAACATAATGCTAACCTTGCTATGCCCTATCACTGGTCAAAAGAGCAGCCAGGTGAATTACACAACTAATGTTCTTCAGAACATTAAACGAACATTCTTCAGAACCTCATTAAAATCCAGGACAGCAGAATGCAGATGCTCACATGACCAGAACTGCAGGTATTTGCAACCCTTCACATTAACAAAATTCCAGAGTACTTTATTAAAACATTGCAACTCCCCAACACACCTCTGAGGTCTGTGAGCCTGAGGAAAGAAAGGCAACAGAACTATTTCTGGTTCTGGCAGGCATCCTCTGTTCCCAGATGAATTCTTTGATTTCTGTTGCTTTTTTTCTTCTTTAAAATGCAGAACTTACGACTTCATACTTTCTTCCTGGGGCTAAATAGTGCTGGTTCATACCCGTTACTGCGTATCACCTTCTAGAGTAAATAACTCCTCATGCTCTATTCCTGTGAAAATAAAACACAAACTCCTGTCATCTGAGACAGGTCCTGTTTTTACGGCAATTCACTGTTTTTGGAAAAATACAAATATTTTAGGGAAATACAGCCACAAATAGCAGGCTTAGTGTCTCACAGCTTGTCCCCAGGGCTGGACTGTGTGGGGAACACCCAGTTTCTCTTACTAGAGGTTGAACCAGAGTTCATTGCTTCTTAACTGTTCCTATGCCAGTCCACAAGGTTGTTATCCATGCTGTTGAGAGCCTACTGCATCTCTGAGGGATCCTAAGGGAATTGTTCTATCCTTGCTGTAGAAACATTGGATATATTGGGCCCATTAAATGATTTGAAATAGTTCAGGAAGTTTAAGTAATGAGAAATGACCTTCTGGCAGTGTTTTGAGTGAGGACTAGGCAAGTGTCCCCATATACAAACATGTCCAAACTGTTGTTGCTTTCTGGGAAAGCCTTGTCCAATTAATCTTTGTAAGGTAAGCAATTAGTTAAATACTATAATTTATGTGCTTACTCACCCATAAGTGTGAATTACAATTCCTTGCCTCCTTGACCCTAAAAAGATATGTCTGGGTTTAATGACTTTAATTCAGCTGGTATTTTACCCATGGACACCATTGGCAGCATCAGCATTTCTTGCATGACAGGGCAAGGGTTCATCACCACAGGAAAGCAAATCCAAACTCCCACCTAGGAACAGATCCAGCTCTGCTCTAGCCGTGCTCCAGGAGCCCGTGTTGGAGCATCCAACAACCTGAGCACTGCTGATCGAATCCACCAGCAGCAATGTGTTTTTCAAGACCCCAGCTGTTACCCTGGGCTCATTAGGAGGACTGGCATGCAAAGCTTTCAGGAGGGAAAGAAAGATCCTGTTTTCTGCCGGTTTCAACACTACTGCATTTTGTGTAGGAGGCAGCAAAGCACGTCCAGAAACCAGCTAAGCTGGAAGAACAGCCAAATCTTTTGTGAGTGAAGTTCCCACTTTCAACTGAGCAAAGGCACTAATGTTTCCTAAATGCATTATTTCTGACATTTAAAAATGCCTGGCTTTCAAAAATTTCAGTCAAACTTGGCTCTATGACTGTTGGTATGAACTTTATCATTGATTTCAGCAGACCTAGAATTTTATATAGATCCGCAAATCACTTATAAAAATCCACCTATTTAAACCTACTCCAAAATGTTTTTATATTCAGGTTTATGATAGAGGATGGAAGACCACACTGCCAGTTTGAGTCAGATGCTGAAAGCTCTTTTACATTTAAGACATGATACTTGGGAATAGGATGACAGCCCACACCATTTCACTCTTTAGTAGCACATAATAGAGCAAGTGCCACCTGTTACAAAAGCTGTCAGCGCTCTCTTCAGTGGAAGGGTGATGGAACAATGAAAAATGCTTCTATGATCCAGACAGGATTTATGATTACATGCTGCTGAAGACATTTCGGGGTTTAACTGTAGGAAAACATACCAATATGAATGCATCTGTCTAGATCACTGACCTTTGCCCCTGAGCTGCAAATTTATTTATTCCTTCTTTGCCTATGACATATTCTGATTGCAAATATTTTATTCCGTATATACTAACAAAGTTTCTTCTTCCATAGAATATCTTTTCATCACCTCTTTCATACACCCCATTACTAAGTTACCCAAGTCTACATGAAACAAAATGTGCCCAAACTCACCAGGATGAAGTCAGATTTTTTTTCCTAGTTATTCCACTCCTCCCCTGTTGCTTAAGATTAGGAGAACCAGTTTCCAACCAAGCTGTGTGGGCAGGAGACCTGGTAGGGAATGGAGGCCACTTCTTTTTGCAGAAGTGCTTGGGAGGATCATGCTGTGTTTAAACAGGCCTTCTTGCCATCACAAAAAGGATGTATATGGCTGGCTTCTGTTATTCTACACTGCCTTAGCTTAAGGAGAATATTTTTTCTCTCTCACTGGTAAATAAATTTTGCAACTCCCCCCCAAAGGCTTTGGGTGAGTTGTGCCAGATGAACCTTGTTTTTTAGGGTACTTAGCACAATTACCATAGATCACCTGTTTTGTTATGACAACATTTTACATAAATACAACCAATTCACTGTAGTCATCCAGAGCCTAAGGACTTCAGTCTTTGCTTAAGGTTTGTTTCTGTTTGTTTAAACAAGTATTTAAGGCAAAGCAAAATGGAATTTCCAGCATTTGATCAGGTCCTGGCAAGTAGCTCAGGGGTTTGTGTGGCAAACCAAGGAGGAGACTGCAGAGATGCCTTTCTACCCCATCACTGTCGTGCTTGGAGAAATGGGAAGAGTTAAAATGAAGGTGACAGAGGAAACTACTGCTCAAGGACTTTGAAACAGGTGAGCCTTTAGAGCTATCTAGGCTCTCCCCAATGTCCTCAGTTATCCCTATGATTGCAGAAATTGAGTGAATAAGGCCTTTTTGCAGGCTCAAGATAAAGCTCATGCCAGCTTATCCATGTCTCTCTTGCATTAAGTGATCCAGCGTGGAACTTCGTGTGCCTGGGATGAAGAAGACAGAAAACCATCAGAAACAATAATACCACCTGTGCTGGGTTTTATTTGGTGCCTAATTACAGGCACAGGGAAGTTTTGCCTCGCTTTCACGTTTGTGAAAATGTCGCAAAATAGAATTTTAAAGCAGATTTTATTTGTTACTAACTTTTGGATTTTAGGAATACTAGATTTTATACAGAGTTAGGAAGTACATATATGTATCAAAGCACTTAAACCAGAGAGACGACTACTGCTACTTTGTAACATTTTCTTTTACATTAATTTGGTTTGCAATTTATAGTTTTACAAAGTCTTTGTGTTTTTAAAAAATTCAAAATATAAAAGCATCAAAGTTCTTTTCAAGATTAATTTAAAAAAATTATTGTATTACTATGGAAAACTTGATCAAAATGCCAGATTTCAGCACACAGTTATATTTCCATTATAAAAATCTGCTTACATTAATAGATGAGTCAGTTAAAAAGTTTATGAAGCTGAAGCAGTTCTTATATTAATGCTGAATTTTCTAAGGGGTGCGTTTTTATTTGATAGAAACTGGCATGCCAACATGCCACCAACTGCAGCTGACAATCTCATTCTGAATGCAGTCTCCTAACTCCAAAGAGTATAAATGCATTCACAAAACAATTAGAAAAAAAAATCACGCATAAAAGACCATCAAGAACAATTCCATTAAAAAAATGTAAGTTCTTAGGGTCTCCTTATAGCATGGATTTCTAGGTACTAAGAGGTTTTGCTGAATAAAAATATGTTTGCCCTGTTCTAATAATATTCCCTAATCATTAAGTGCCAGACACTGAGCAAGCGTGGACTGAGCTATGTGGATCCTTGGCCTGGCACAGTTCTGTCACTCTGATTTTATTTTACTTCTTCAAAACTAACAACATGCTAGCTGTCATCAGTCACACAGTTCTCCTTTATATAATAGAGACTACTGTACTTCTTGGATTTTCAAATGAAGACACGTTTAACTTCATCTACATATATTTTGTGAAATATAAAATGTGTGCTGCAAAATATTGCCGTGCCTAGTTTCTGTAAAATATCCATTTAAGACACCCCAACTGACTTCAGTCACTGAGAAAAATGCCCTTAAAATGTCTATGCTCTGACTTGCTTTTGCACAAGGAATCACACGCCACAGATGCACATTTTGTTTTCAACTACAAATTTCAGACCTTTTTTCCTCCCTGCGAGGCATACCGAGCTACCACTGCTGAGTGATGCAGAGGATTTAGCAGGCACAGTTAGAAAAGAACTCCCTGGAAATCCCATCAGTGTGTCAAGACTGATGTTATTGATGTATATGGGGAGACTTCTCATTCCAACCCCTGCTGCTCCTTTAGAAACCCAGAGGATTGTTAACATGGTTAGAGAGAGTTCATGAACTCTGCTCTGTATGAATGCAAAGTATCTGGAACATTGATATGGAAGTGAAGACTCTCCTGCCTTTGTTTCTATTCATGTTCCTTTACATAATATTTTAATGATTAAGAACCAGATTTAGCCCTCTGATATGCCTACTGATTCCTCTGAAGTCACCTGATTGTTACCAAACAAAGATTTACTTCTGAATTCTGTAAAAATAAAGTGATAAAATTCCCACCTCTTCCAACTTCATAGAAGTTCCAAATAAAACCATCTCCTTTGGCTACTGCCACCTATTGTTGATTCTACTAGAAAGAGAAAGAGGAAGCTTAAAAGACATAGCATAGCCCTGTGGATGTGACTTTTGTGCTGGAGGCATAAATACAGGATAAGTTCCTTGCAGAGCATTTTTACCAGTGTTGCATAGTCCTCCAGGCAAGTGAAAGGCCTGATCCCTTCCAGCATCCCCTGAGTGCAGTGTGTACCACTGAGGTGATCATGAGCTTTACAATGTGCAGCACAGAATTAATTACAGCAGCCACTCGTTAAACTGCGCACCTAAGCCTCACTCAAGAAAACTTCAGGATTTTGCTGGACTAGGTCAAGCTCCTTCCTGGATGCCAGTCTGCCACCAGCTGTCTCCACTGCCTTCCCTCCCACTCCTGAAGAGGGTCAAAAGATCATGTTAGACTGGGTCCCATTCTTCACCTCAGACATGCTCTCACATCATGAGCCAGCACCAAGTACTACTGTATGAGAACTTCTGGAAGGGAGGAAGTTCCATGCTAGAACCTCATAGACACTTCTTGAACTACCTGTTTATCTACTTGCAAGCATAGCTGAGATGCCCCCACTTTTTTTTTTTTTAATAATATAGCTTTCTCTTTTTGGCAGCTTGGACTCTTTTATATTCAGTGGGTCAAATTCTAAGGAGTATAAAATTGATTTAGCTTGCATACAATAGGTCATCTTACACTGTGCACTGAATTTCAATTTCTTGGTACTTCAGGGTTGCAGGATGAGTTATGAAAGGTACAATAGCTACTTAATAATTTCAAACACCTTTTAGCTATAACTAATACAATGTTTACAGCTAGTGTGCAATTAAGAAAACTGGTTGACACAGCTCTAGGCTGGTAGGTCACTTTGGGAGAGTAAGTATATGCTGCATCAGGAACCTATTTTTTACCAGGGGTTTGTTCAGAGTAATAGCTGGGGCAGTCACTTAATTTTCACAGCCATCATAGTGATTAACTTCTGAAGGATGATGAGATGGAGTTCACACGTGTAGAAAAGAGGAATTCTTGACTGTCCTCTCTACCTTCTCATTTTGATGGCTTGCTTCATGTGTTTAGGTATGGGGAAGTTTAAATAAAAGGTTTTAGCCTGAGACTGCAACAAAACACAGTGATTTTAGATTTGATGGCTGGTAAACATGGTGTTTGATGTAACCTGATACCACATTTTCTCTGTAGTAAAGAAAATAAGTAAGACATTTATTGACAGTGGCTTATGGACAGAGTAATTTGTTCAAAACAAATGCTAAAACAACAAGAAGCCTTCTGCTGCTGCCACCACTGAAGCCACAAGCAAACAGTTCTTATCTTGGAACTGGAGTCTAACTAAACATACTGCCTCTCTGCATCTGGGGAGGGTGTGGCCAGAAGAATGAGCTGAGCAGCCATTCTGGTTGCCATTTCTGGTTGCC
>VYXD01009497.1:42174-85188 GCA_013397195.1 Hylia prasina
TTTTTTTTTTTTTTTTCTTCAGTAAACATGTATCCAATGGCGCAGGCTCTTGGAGTGTAAACTTCAGAGTAAAGTGTAAACAACAGAAATAAAACACATTTCAACCAGCAACATTTTGCCACTAAACATAACATTTGTTTGCTTAAACTGTCAATGATCCTGTCATTTTTTTCCAGAGTCTTGTATGATGTGGCGCTTCTGGGTCTTGCTATAACAAGTGAAGTTAGGAATTCCCTTCTCAGAGTGAAGCCTTCATTGCTGATGGCTGTATTGACATGGAGATGACGGCTGAAGGTAATATGTATTGAAGGCACATCAGTCTGTTGAGATTGGTGATAGTCATTCCTGAAATGCTAAAAAATAATCCTCAATTTTTCAACATTATTTTTCATGTTAGGGCAGGCTTCATTGGAAGATATCATAATTGAAAGAGTTCAGGTCTGAATCTAGCTTTGTTTCATATGTCTTTTAGACAAGGGAGCACACGTGCAGATTCCTGAAATTTTTCCTTGTATCCAGGTCTTTGTACTTGGTGAAGTAAGTGGAAAAGGCATCAGAGTCAGATGCCACTGAAGGGTCTGTGGGATTTCCATTCCTAGCAGTGCCAGTACACTTCCATGTGAGCTCCTGGTATGCAAGGCTGCAGCAAAGCCCAATCTCAGCTTTCCTAGTATTTAAAAGGCTTCTTTAGTCTCCAAGAAGGAAGAACCAACTGCTTCTGGCTGCCCAGGTAGACAGCTAAAAGGGACAGATAAGACATCATAAAAAGGATGCAGGTTCACTGAGGATGTGGTTTCATTATATGTTTGCCAGCAGGAACATGAAACAGAAACCTCAGTTGTGCAGAAGGCTGTGAGCGCAGAGAGACACTGGAAAGGACCTTGGCCTCTGTTTTTCCTTCATCTGAAGTGGTTTATGACTGAATATTGTTACTATGCCTTATCATTAAAAATGTGAGGCTTTCATTTATATACTATAATGTTCCTGGCTGTTGTGCAATTTTGGGGAGCATATGCAGAGGAATAGTCCTTTGAGAGGACACTGTTTGTCCCTGTGTATTCTCTTCACATCTCAGGGAGCAAATCTTGCATTTTCTCATCAAGCAGGAATATAAATGATAATTTCTGCTGCTGATGTGCAAATCAGAACAGATCCCAGGTTGTTCATCAGTTGTTCTAGAACAATTATTATATGTAAGCAACATGTGTTCACCCACATGTTCTTGCTTGCTGCCTGGACAAGAATCACCCCTTCAATACACTTGAGGCTGAATGTCCCAGATATTTGCTTTACCAGCTTCTGGCTATTCGGTAGTCAGCAAACCAGGAGTTAAAAAAAACTGGTTTATCTGTTTTTTTTGATGAATATATGATTGTTAACTTACAAAATTAAATTACATAATGAAAGGTTCAGTGGTTTGGAACTCTGATATATAACTTCTATGCAAGTCTTTATTTCAATTTCTGATCAATAATTCTCAGATGATGGTTTCGTTTTTATTGCCAAGAGCTGTGTTTGTATGAAGAGTGTTTTCTTCAAAATAACCAATGGTTCAGATGGTTTATATCTATTTTTAAACACAACATCTTAGTATGCACTTTACCTTATTATGGATGTCTGTCAGTCATGCTTCAGTCCAGTGGAATTACTGGTGAAACTATGACTAATAAAATTGGTTGTGAACAAAAATTCAATAACAGCAAAGTTAATTACATGTTTACAAGAGTATAAACTTACAGTTTGATCAATATGTAAATTCTGACCTTCAATGGTCTTTTCAGCCTTCTTTTAAGCTTTTAGTCTTGCAAAGATTAACTTAACTGCCCAGAACTTCCTTTTATGAAGTTACCAGAATATGAGAACGAAGAACTTAAAATGGTGAGTTTATATTTTCCAAAAATTTAAAAATACAAGCTGTTCTTGTGAGTACTCATTCATCTTACTAAATAGCAGTGTTAAACTGATATATATTTACTAACAAGAATGTTACTACTTAACTTTTTTGATATTTATTTTCATATAAATGATGTGATTAGCTATATTAACACAGCATTCTTGAAACACACAGTTTGAGACTCTTGTCAAAAGTGAAGAGTTCTATATAAGGAATGGTTGTTGAATCAAAGCACTTTTGAACTTATTTTTTCCTCAGGGTCTGCCAGATCAGTCTTTATAAACTGATGATCATCTTTCCCTGACCAAATTTTTTTACCTATCTTTCCTGAAGAGCATCTAAAGACACCAGGGCACTTGATTTTATACTGCTTCTTCTAGGGAGCCCATTGTTCTTGCAGATTAAACAGGCATATCATTCCCTATTTAACATTACTATGCATGGTAATAAGCTTGATGCATAGAAGCTTTATTCAGTCAAGAAAATATGTTTTTGGACAGATAACTTTCTGGTTAAGCTCTAATCTGACTTTAGAATGACATGTTGTTGGAGTGAACAATTTGCAGAATATTGCCAGCTGCACCACAAAAATTTTCTGAGAAGGACATTGTTTCTATCTAGACATTCATCATTTGTGTGTTTGCTTGTCTGGTTTTGTGTGTTGCGTTTCTGTCCTCAGAGCCAGCAGGGAATTGCAATGGGACAAAAACTGAAGGATGTTCTAGCTCAGACATGAATATATCCTCTTGTGTAATATGAAGCTGTTATTTTTCTGAAGGATTTGTGGTTACAAAACAAACCACAAGACTGAAGCAATTAGATGCTTTCTAGCATTTTCAGACTAAATGGCTTCTACAGCAGAACATGTTCTGGTTCAGCATTTTGACAGCTCTTAGACAATGAAGGAGGTTCCTTGATGGACACAGAAAGGATTGACTTACTTTAAAATAACCTACAGAGTTTCATTCAGTGTTTTAAAATGTTATTCCCTTAGGAAGATTATATCTCTGATTTGTTGTAAGAGAGAACTTCGTTTGGGAGGTGTGAAATCTTATGGCTTACTGAGCTGTACCTTTCTGCTTCTGCAGCTTCCATCCATGTCCTACCATCCCACCATATTTAGGCGTATCAGAAGTCCTGAAAGTTCCTTCTCTCTTTTTTGGCAGGCTTTGTCAGTGTGTTAGAGCAGGTGTCCTAGCCCAGGAAGGTTTACTACTTCATTTTAAATAGCTACAAGAAACTACTTTTTCTCCTGGTTTAAACTGATATCCTCTGATAGTGTCAGAGTTACCTCTGATACTGTCGGTGTTACCTCAATGCCTTATAAAGTTAAGTCTCTGGTTTCCTTCTTGTTAAGATAACTGAATTACAGAACAGAGCAAACCACGCAAACATTGTAATTTGCTTCAGTACCAGCAATCATTTTGGTCCTGACTAAAGGGATGGACCAAATAATGTTGCACGGGAATAGCTTTTTAAATGTACATTTAAATGTACATTCAAATGTACGGATTCAGAACATCATACACATCACAGGATCGTAGGTGGTCAGGCTATAACAGCATGGAAAGCTTACTCTAGCAGCCAAACCAAGAGATGCTCTTTAGAAGGAATTGTAGTTTTCATGATTTGGAGAACACGTTTTCCTCAGCACTGGGGACATAACCCAAGCAGCCTGCATGAGGTATGTGGTACCTTGCAGAACTGGCTGCAGCATTTCTGTTGATGAAATAGCCAGAGCTGTATTGTGACTTGCTGCTGGAATATAAAGTTTAGTGCATTTTGCATGGTGTTTGTGAGATAAGGCTAAAAAAAATTTGGTAACATAGAATGAATGTATATTTTGTCCTTGTTATTGCAATCTAATTATGATGCTGAAACAAAAAAGGGAATGCAAAGTATCAGGCAACACAAAAGAAGTGAACCTAGTGAGAATTACTTGGTCATTGAAATCTAAAAGTCAGGAAGGTTTCGATCTTTGGGCTCACCTATAATTTGTGCACCATAAATGTAGACTGAAGTCGTTAGGGACTTTGTAATGACAGTGCTGTCTATAACAGTATCATCAAGCAAGACATTGGCATAAATCATTGGCACTTTGCAAAGTGTCACTTCTGTCAACCTCCCAGTGATGTGATCTTTAGTCTTTCAAATCTATAGACTGGCATTTGGATCAGCTAAGCACCTAACATCCTGTCTTGCATATTAAAGCTGCTTTAGCCAATATCTAAATGCTGAAGTAATGCCAGCTTAAAAATATTTTTGAATTATTTGCATAATATAATCCCACTATTTTAAAGCTTTCCTTTAGGGCATAACTGTACAGTCTGTCCTCTGTTGATGGATTCACAACTACCTTAATCAATAATAAAAAAATGGTATTAATTGAGGCAAGCAGCCCTATGAGTAAATAGATGTTAAGAAAAATTAGATAGTAAAATAATCCCAGTCTATAAAATACTTTCAAAGAAATGCTACAAAGACTACAGCTTTTCAGTTTGAAATTGTTTTAGATGATATACAAGTTTTTATTATGGATAAAAATAGTTCTTGTATGGGTTAAATATGTAGCCTTAATAACATAGGTAGATTTAATAACATCTTAAAATGGACAGCAAGCAAAGAAAGCTCTCTTTTGCCTCTCCAATGAACCTCACACTAGAACTCAATAATGTAGCACCTCGCTGGACAATACTGAGCTCCTGTTGGAATTGTCTTGCTTTACCTCTGTGTGAGCTTTTAAAGATGATGTATTGCTGTATGTGTGAGCACTGCTGGGTATGTTCCCAGCCCTGGACATCTGTTAGTGTTACTGATAAATTGTTACACAGTCCCTGGTATGGTCTTGTTCCCTGACTGTTGTCTCCAGAACACAGATTGGTACAGATGTTTTTGTAATGGCTGCCTGAAGCTACTAGAAAGCATGTGCAGAATTTGCAGGTGTCCTTATGACTACGCTGGGATGACAAACTGTAGTCACTCCCTTATACTCTTCTAATCCTTTCTCAAGCTATTACTGCTCAGGATTGTGTTTTGTATGAGATTTTAGAAGGATTTTCTCTTGGATTATAGGTATATTTGTTGCATTTTAGGAGCCCTGGTAGTCTCTGCCAAAGCCAATCTGATTGATACAACTTACCACGTAATTAAAGGATGTTGGCTTTGCATTTGCATGCACAATTTCAGTCAAAGGCATGAAATCATATTTGCCACAAATAAAATTACACGTCGCTCTATGAAAGTCAACAATTTTGTGATTATCTATACCCAAGACTAAACTAGCATACTCACAGTCTAGAAGGTATGTGAATACTACACTGCTTGGAAAAGGCTGCATTATTCTCTTGTCCACTGCCCTCTGGAGGTTTTTGGACTACTCCTAAAATGTCTACACAAAGTGACTAAAAACAAACCTGTTTTCATTACATTAAGGTATTTATTGAAAAAATTTGAAGCGGTTGAAGACAATGCGGTGTTAATTAGATTAACAGTAAACATATTCACATTCAGGTTGAGCTTTAAGAAAGATACAGGTGTTTAGATTTTACAAAGGCCTTTCAAAGTTCTGGTGTAAGTAGCTGTAAAGTTTCATCTGTCAGTAAAAAAAATCTGAAAGTATTATTTAAAATATTGTGGTGTATATGAACTCTTTGATGAACTGAAGTCCTATTGTTCTACATTCTTTGTCCAGGCATAACATAATTTTGGTTTATAGTTACCATCACAACAGAAGCAGACAGCAGAAGAATGGCAACAATCTCACAAAAACTTTGCAACAGTGAGAATCACAGATGGATGACCCTACAAATTGATTTTACTGTGTTTTTGATTGCCAAAGGTAATAAATGAGTAACTTAGCTGGGTTGTATCGATAAATTTGAAGCAAAATGGCTACAGCTGGACATGAATAAACAAGCATGCTCAGAGTTGAAAGATTTATACCCCTTTTAGCATAAAAGCTGCCATATCTTTCTAGATGTGTTGAAGCCTTCAGCGTCTAGCTTGGAAAAGCTCTTTTACAGGCAAGAGGAGAGAAAGACTCTCTATTATAAGCCTTTAATGATCAAAAGTACAAGCAATAGATGTAGTTCATTATTTCAAAGACTAGAAGAACTTTTAAAATTAACTTGGAAATACAGTAACAGCATCATCCATCATCCACCATCCACCTGAAACTCAAAGAAGAAGATCCAATTCCACCATTGTTATTTGATGTTAACATATTCATAGCATACCTCCTAGATTTCTTTTTTGTGTCTGTGTGTTTAAGCTGGTTGAAGTCATAGCTTTCTGTAAATACCAGAAAAGAAAACTGAATGAGTACTTGCATTTCTGCTTACCAAACTTGTTTTATCTGTAAGCTCAAAAATGTATATTTTCATGTTTACATAACTTTTTACATAACTTTTTTTACCGTGCTATGTTAAGTGATGAGGGATGAGACAATATGTGTGTATCTAAAGGGATAAGAAGAAAGAATTACAAAAAATATTTCCATCAGGTGTTTGACTAGTAATTAGCAATGAAAGAAGAAAACCATTAGTTGTGAAATTAATGACTGTCTTACCATAGACTTTATGGGGTCAGAATTTTCTTCCCTAGTATGGGGACAAAAGTAAGAAATAGAATTGCACAAATCATAATGAATTCAGGTTTAAGTCTGGAAAATAAAGACCTGAGACTCCAACCCCATTTCTAGTCTCTCCTTAGCTACATGTTCTATCTAACCAATCAGAGGCAAAAGACAAGCTCGCTTAACTTTTCATTGCCTTGAATAAATTTATTACATCCAAGGCATGGGCAGAGGAAGAGTCTTGACAGGGAGAAAAAACATCAAACCCACACTCCCCTGATACTCCAGCTCTTCCTTATAATGGACTCTGCATGAAAAGAGCTAAATTATTCCACCAGATACTGAGATCAGTAAGCTAAATTCTCTGCTCTTATGCAGTGCCGCTACAGCATAACTGAAGCCCTTTAAGTCAGACTAGTGGAAAACTAGTCTAAATGAGAATGGGTCTGTCTAAGAAAGGAGGCAGGAAGCTCAGCAACTCAAGAAAATGTTGTATCTCCTACAGCATAGCTTTTTGGCAGAAGGGAGAATAACATTCAGGGAAGTTCCAGTTCCTTTCAGGTTTATATGTGCTCTATCATTTAACACAGAATAAGATTTTCCCCCTACGTATAAGCAGCAATGATTCAAATGAAACACAGCGCTTCAAGCATAATTAATGCACACCTAGAACAACCTAATTACATCAATTCAGTTCTGGGAGACATTGAGTGGTGGAGTTGCCTTATATCACTACAGGCATAAATTTCTTCAAGACAGAGCTGGGATCTCTTTGTAGTGCTCAGATGGACAGGCCCTCTTTGTGGTATTTCATCTGTCGGCAGAGAACTTTACTGATGGGTGTGGGCACACTTGAGAGCATGACTGCTTGTTCTCTTTCTCTCTCTCTCTCCCCAGTTTGCCCCTCTTTTGAGATTTATCTGCCTACAAAATACACTGAGGTTTCCGGCATCTTCGTTTCCATCTGTTGTTCATGATACTTCTACTTTCTCAGTAGTTCTGATACAGACAATTCCTCTTTCTGTTCTTCTCTTTTGTTCCCAGGTAAAGAGTTTGGAGAAACAGCATCAACAATTGGCCCTTCCCACCATCCAAGATTCGGCTGGCCTGGAAGAAGAAGACAGTAGTAATAATTAGTAACTTCAGTAGCTGTGGGCATAAATGTAAGTGATAAATGTTAAGAGGTCAACTATGAAGGCAGCAAATTTAACAGGTTGCTGTGCTGTTTCCCCATTCTGGGATCTTCACTGAGTTCTTACTGATTTTCAGGAAATTGGGCCTGGCTTTCCCAAGATTTTTTAAAATATCTGTTATTATTTAATCAAGTCTTTAAATCCTTGTACCAGTTCTAATACAAGGTGTTATTGCTTCACTTATGATTTACCAGGAAAGCTGACTACCTGGGATATGGTAGACAGTAATGATTCATCCCTTTAAGTGCTTGGTCCTAAGTGGGACATAGCTGTAGCAAAATAATATCTTATTTCCTTTCTTCCTGCCTCTGTCACCACCAAAATATTCTCTCTCACCACACTTCATAAGGAGCTTTCCCCTGATATGAATTTTATACCTGGTATTATTTGTGTTGTTCTGCGTGTCCCAGTCCTTTTGTACATTTTGTCAATATAGCTGAAAATGCTGCAAGCCTGGATGTCACAACACATTTGTAGAACAACATAACCTGTGCTGGTCAGGACTGCAGGGTGCTATTGCTGTAGTTAATAGACTAGCTTGACTCTTCAGCAGTAAACTGTGTTTTGTACTAATACTAAGTCATTCTCAGGACTGACACATCTGAAGGAGTGGAAAATTCCTTTGATCTAGACATTGTAGTCAAAATAGTGCAGAAGATAAATTTAAAAATCTGTTACATGGTTTAAAATTATAAATCATAATTGTGAACCCTGACTTTTAAAATGCAAAGATGTAAGGGGTACTTGTGCTTCCTGAAGTTTCAGGAAATAGTTCTTCAGCATTGCTTCAAGTATTACTTACCCTTTACAACTAGTATCTGGTAAAGGAGCTTTGAAAAGTGTTTGCATTCTCAATAACTTATCAGAAAACATGTGTAAAAAACCTCAGAGACAACGCACACAACTGTTCCTTATGGACCTACGATGACAATATGTATCAAACACTCAGCACATATCTAGGCAGCAGCTAAAGTTCAGCTACTCAACTTTAACCCCCAAGAGCAGGTCAACAGGAAAAAGGAATGCATGTTAAAGCTCACACCGATGTTAAGTGAGATTCCTTCAATGGGACTTGAACTCCTACTCGAGATAGCAGCAGCAGGGCTGAGTGCCTTGGAATGCAAATCGAGCTTGTTACTCAGCATCACAGAAGTCATAAAAGTTCTACATCAAAGATGCAGATACAGGCTGAATTTTATCCAAGGGATATTTCACCACCTACCCAACAGCCAGCTTCCAGCCTGAGACAGTGGCAGGGAATACTTTGAACTACTACTGCTGATTAGACTCCCTCTGACTTCACAAATACTTTATCATTGTTTGTTCCACTAAATTAAGAACAGAAATGCAAGGTCTTGGAACACAGACCTTATGAAATGCTCTCAAAGATGAAAATCCTTGCACCTTACAACCTGCATTGCTATTGAATGATCTTTCATTTTGAGTCTTTCATGTACAACAACAAAAAAAAAGAATATAGTTTCTGAGTGTTGGCAGATTAAATAATGAGCTGTACAATTGTACTGACCATGAGATGACTTCAAAGTACAGTGATCAATTTAAAATAATTTAGCCACCCTGCTACATCTTCAAGCATAGCAAAAAAACCCAACCAACCAAGCAACCAAAAAAAACCCCCAGGGGCACATGTATGAGAATGGTACAGGTAACAAAAATGCCTCAGTTTTTGTTGCTCCTTGTTCAAAGTTCAAATCACATGAAAGGGCTCAGCAAAGAATCATGGAGTTAACATTTTATTCACCTCTTAAATTAGGGGGAAGGATATACCAAGGAAGTGAAGAAATTCAAATAAATTGAGGGGATATAAAGTAAGGCAATAAAATTCAAATTAGTGATCATTTGCATAAACTCAGGTGTATTACTGTTAGTAGATCAAGCAATTGAATGAAAGAGAAAATAAACCATGCAACAAAAGTCGTACAAAAAATTAAAATAAAGATAACAGAACAATGGTATTTTTTGTGGTACTGGCCATACAGGCTGTAAGTTATGAAACAAGACCAATGAAAACAAGACCGAGCAGTTTGAACTCCTTTCTGGTGATGAAGATGAAATTAGCCATACATCAATCAGGTTTTTCTCTTGAATTCTGGAAGGTTTTAAGGTACTGCAGAGCAGAATGAGGTATAAAACTGCAGACAACAGATTGGTGAACAGGAACATTGATGAGGAAAGATCTGCACCATTGGTCTTCTATTTCAACATTTTTTTTTTTAAACTGCTTGTCTTTGTATTGTTTTTGCTGAGAGGACTTTACCTGCTGCTTCCTTCCATGCCGTATTCTGTACGTCTCCATTTAAGGTGTGAACTCGACCCTTTGTGCTGATCACCCTTTGGTGAAGGCTGTCCTGCCATCACCCATACACAACACCAGTGAGCACCACTACACAGCTGGCCCTAATAGAGCAAATAAAACCATGGGGAGTCTGAACGTGTGTCAAATCTGCCCTCACCCAAGGAAGATGTTTTATTCTGTGCAGCTCTTTCCTGGTGAATCTGTGTGCTCTTCTTCGTCTGCAATATTCATTAACACAAGTCACTTGTACAGTAAATATTTATTTAACTTTAAGATTTATATAGTGTCTTTGCCTACAGCATCTAGGTGGTATTTGCAGAAATTAAAAACATAAGTTATATGAAGCTTTCAATAGTGTTTTGCATTAAATTGCTACTGTTGTCAGAAATAAATCAGCTATATTGTCATGAAATGAAATAAGCCTAACAAAACCCAAACAAGCAGAAGTACAAAATCAATCAACCAAAAGCTAACCAAATAAATGTGGCTTGCATAAATAAAAGCAAGAAAGATTGGCTATCAGCTACATCAATGAAATACCTAGACATGAATGAAAGCAGGCATCATTAATCTGCATTGATTGCACTTGTTTGCTGGGCTGTGCTTGCTATCTGACCTGAACACTCGCTGGAAGCCACAGTGCTGGTGCTATTTGCAGGCAGATGTCTGTTTGCAGCAGGGCCGGTGTTAAAGGCGAGCGCTAAGTTTAGGAATGTGAAAGGGGGGCATTTTTCTCTGGCAGCAAAGGCGGTTTGAAGGGTTCCAGTCTTGTTGATAATTTTCTCCTTTGTCTCTCTGTTCATCGCTGCAGAGGTTGCTTAAGGGCAGCCATTAGTGCAATTTTGTTATATGGTCAATTGGTGAGTTGTTTTAGATTAAATACCTCCAAAAGCACTATTAAAAAAGAAAATCAGAGAGAACAGCAAGCTCCTTCAGTCAGTGCACTGATCCACTTTAGGACATGATATCAAAACCCCCTAAACTAGCATCACTGAGAGACTGGTGACCTCTGGAAGGGAGAGGAGAGGGAGAAAGCTGCAGAAAGAGTCTTCAGTTGGCTCTCCTGCCAGGGAAAATGTTTGTGCATTTACTCAGCAAGTTAGGGAGTCGTGCCAGTCTCCATGGTGGGAGAAATAGGGACCTTTCCATTTCCCAAGCCCCTCAGATGTCTCAAGCTGACTCTGGTCAGTCACAGGCACACTGCCACATGTGAGCTTCTGTTTTAAACACTCCCCGCACCATTGCTTCACTTTTTGCTTTTTGCATTGGGCTACATGCTCAGCCCAGGGTAGGGTGAAGCTCTTCAGCCACTGACTTCACACATCCAAGTTAGGAAGGCTGCAGTGAACAATGGCTTTGTATTTGCATGCATTGTTGCCATAGGTTTCCTTTAATCATGGATTTCTCCCATAACAAAATACACAAACAGAGGGAGGAAGCCTGGATCTGCCACAGTGCTTCCAACTGGGCAGTTCCCATTGAAAGATGGCAAATTTACCTGGTGCCTACATGGAAAGCCAAGCACTCTCAGAAACAAAATCCACTCTCAGAGCACTTTCTGTCTCATTATCTACACTTCTATTTTACCTTTTCCCCATCTGGTTATTTAAGTTCTAAAGTGTGCTGAATTAAGTTTGGTTTTCATTTTTACCCAGGCAGAGAAATAACATTATCCATCTGTAGAAGAGAGCAAAAATGAACCCAGTGTGGTTTCCCTTGCATACCAGTCTTGCATCCACGACTCTCCCTGCTTGCATTCACTGGGATTATTTATTCCTTTGTGAAGAATCAGTGGTTTGACTTACGGTATTACTTAACATGATGGTGGTAGTGGTGCGACCATTACAGCTCTTATTACATCAACTTAGTAACAGAGTCAGATATAAAAGAGTATACCTTAGGACAGCATTTTCCTATCTTTTTTCCTTTTAGAACCACACTGTGCTTTTTAAAAGATCCTTTACAAGTCCTTGCTAAGGAAACCCACGTGCATCATCCACCCCTTTAAAGACCATCTTTGGTGAAATAGGTTTCACAGGCAATGTAGCAAGGGCTTCGTAGGAAATTGGATTTTTTTCCTCCCTTTGTTGTACAAAAGGTTAAAATTTATTTCTGTTTGATCGTGCTCACCTCAAAGATGTCCCCTGCAGGCTCTGTCTGTTGGCAGTTAACATGGGTTTAAAGAATGCTCTTTAGGCTATTCTGCAGCAAGAAAGTAGTAGGTCTTACATGGAAATGCAAACAAAACCTTTAAAGCTTTTGATCTTCTTGGGGACTTGATGAAATCTCTTGAGCAAATTGAAGGATTACATTCAACAGCAAATATGTACAAGTATAACAAATTAACTGTAAATGATATAACCAATCTAAAATGGAAGTATAAGATATTACTGTCTTATGGCAGTATTTGAACTTCGTTTCACTGAAACTCAAGGATATTTTAAAAGCAATGGTAAATGACTATTGACTACAAATATTCATTCAAATGCAAAAGAGAATTGCTCTGGGGTTTCTTTTCCTTTAATCTCCTTCTGATTTGATCTAAGCACATCCTTCTAACCTTAATGCAGAGGGGTGGGAGGGACTGGGGGGGACAAGCTGTGAAATTCATACTGCTAATCCCCTGAGGACTTTCTAATCAGACAAGTGCCACTAGGGAGACAGTTTCCTAAAGGTCTTTTGTTTCTCCTCATGTAAAGAACACAGAGAGCAGGTACTGCTGCGCATGGTACACTGAGACTTTTGCATGGTAAAACAATAATGCTTTGAAAGGCGGCAGGATTACCATATCTTCTTGTACTAATTGTCATTCAAAAAGGTGACCTATAAATTTCCCCCTGCTTTGAGCAGAGGTGGTGTGGTGACCTGGTCAACCCAGGTTCAAGTGTCATTGATTGGATGATGATGGACAAGGAAGAGTCCTTTGCCAGACATGAATCTACTTGACATTTCACTCATCAAGCACCTTGGGTTTATTTTCTAAATCAGCCTTTTCTCTTGCTTTGCTTACAGTTTAGCAACAGTGGCATGCACAGGCATATCATCATGTTTGCATCTGGTCACAGTTCTTGGGAGGAAGCACAAAGGGAAAAAAGCCTAGGGATAATTTTCAATCCATGTAACTTTTAAATGAATGGGGTGAGCAGCAGTCAGGACTGAAATACTGAGAAACTCACATCATTAGGAACTTCAAAAGAGGAGGACTGCAAAGCCTCTCTTGCAGCATCATCAACTAATTTGTCTTTCCCTTGGGAATATTTCTCTTCAAAACCCTAGAAAATAATTCACAATCATGATAACAGTTTGAGAAAAAAAGTCAAAGAGATCACCTTAATCAGGCTCTTTTGAAATGAAATGTACTCCACTTCAAGACACGTAAAGCATTCTTAATATCAGCAAACATTAAACAGATGATGTGCAGAAATCTGCATCTTTCACTACTCTTGTGTTTACAGACAGGATTACAGAGCCATGTTCTCTACTGAAATCATGCAATCAAACCTTTCAAATCTGCAGTTTAATTATTACTGCTTCCTGAGATGTTTAACAAGTTGTAGACATTAAGACACAGTTTTAATTTCTGCTTTTCCAGTCAAACAGGTATAACCTTGAGTGGGAGCTGAGTACCAGAAGCATATTGGCATTGAACAGAGTGTTTTGGCCACACAGAAAATGCGTCACCTGAACCAAATTGGCACTGAAAATAAGATACAGTCCCCCTCTCCCTCCTATGCCAACAGAGGT
Source organism: Hylia prasina (assembly GCA_013397195.1). Taxonomy (NCBI): domain Eukaryota; kingdom Metazoa; phylum Chordata; class Aves; order Passeriformes; family Sylviidae; genus Hylia; species Hylia prasina. The sequence continues at coordinate 55,896 of VYXD01009497.1, forward strand.
GCAGTTTTATTACAACAAAAGTGCTTCATTTTGATATGAATAACTGACAATCAATAAAGTGAATGTACTACAACACTCCTCCTGCACCAGGAGCAGGGAGCACATCAGCCTAGCCACTTCAATATAAAATATTGGCAGAGTGAGCACCATTGTGTGATCAGGCCTGCTGGTGGCCCACCCCGAGACCATGAGACACAAAATGGCCGGGGGGAGTCAGAGGGAGCAGGGCACTTCTGCTTATCAGGGGCAGCTCTGTCCTATCAGGCAGACTGAGCCCCACGGAGTGCAAAGCCTTTTCAGCACTGATTTGCCCTGTCAGGATGACAGGCTTATCTGAGACCTCCCCATGGCTGGCTAGGAGAGATATCCAGGGTCTGGTGCATTGAGGCACCACTCCTCCCTTCACAAACATACCACCAGGGTTGAGCTCCCATGTGCTATCATTCCCAATAATGACAGCAAGTGGTTTGGCTTGCTATACCATGCTGTCGAGGCCCTACACTCATATAAAATGATGCTCTGAATACAACTGGTTCAAATTTGCAAAGAAAATATTCTTTCACTACAAAAAGCAGCTTTGGTTCAGCTGAAAAATGGACAAATTCATGCCAAGTTTACTGACTTTTTCTTTCCTCAGAACAGTTAAGACATTTCATCTGCTATTCAAGGGTGTTTTCATTTTTCCAGGAAAGAGAAAGTCTAAACCTTTCTCCCATGGATCCTGGTGTCTAAATGAAACGTCTTCATTATACAAAGTAGATCTTTCTTTTTTAAGGGTGAAAGATGTAACTTCACAGTGAAAACTGAGAGTACTTTTAGGTGATGCCAGATTTCCATTCAGCTTGCATACTACAAAGTCAGTTTTCTCAGCTCTACTAATGTGAATACCTGCTCTTCTACTAACACAACATGATAAAAAAAGATCTTGAAAGAAATGAACAATTCTGATATATGCAAGAATACAGAAATATGGTGTTTGGCACTTACAGCTGAGCAAGCAAAGACTGAATATTAGGTATGAGGTGATGGAAGAGCAATCCAGGAGGCACTGCCACTGCTGATTTAGTTGCATAATTTAGCAGGTGAAAGAGAAATAGTATCAGTTCCCTGGCTAGATTTGCAGCTGTGCTTTGGTAAAGTGCACAGTGTCCACATAAACTAACAGTAATCCACAAAATATGGCTTGGTAGAAGAAAGCTGCAAGTCAAATACAGCATGATGCAGTGATTTGGGAGCATCAAGGCAAAAGATAATCATGCCCTTGAAAGTTTTTTATGAGGACAAGCTGTGAGTCCCCATCATGTGGATAACAGAAATTCTTTGCAGGACAGATGAGGCCTCCTGTTGCACAGCCTGGTGTCTGACTGTTCCAGCAAAATAACAGCATGCAGTTATAGGATTTTCCTCCTTTACATGACTGATAATTTTCAGGGTTACTCCCAGAACTTAATATATTTGACACCTTTATCCCTCTCTCAGATTTGGATGAAACTAGCTGGGAAGCTCAGAAAAGAAGGAAGGACAGGCAGATGAGGGCCTGACTCAGACAGACAGAAAACATGGGATCAGTGCCACATGTCACAACCAGCCACATGGAGGGATCACACCATTTATCCTAAAAGCCATGTGCTCTTCTCCCCTTGCCAGTAGATCATGTCCACCTTCCTTAACTTCTCTCTTTGTTCCCGTGTTGGTTCACTGAAGAATGCCCCTAATCCAAGCCCAAATCTAGCTCAAGCTTCAGACCAAATTAGCTATTTTAAATCTATACATCTTTGAAAAAAATGGCATGTCCTGGAGTGCTGTGTAAGTATTGTTCATAGCAAATAAAAACAAAAAGAGCAGAGCAAACTGGGCTGAAGGCAAAGCAGACATTGTCAGGAGCAGCACTGTCTCAGATGAAGCCTGCACCATTTTTCTTGAGACATATTTTTATTGATACTTTTAAAGAAATCCTCAAATGAGCAGCCATAATTAGAAAGTGAATAAAACCCAGTGGACATGCTTTAAAGGTATAAAGAACCCCATAGTCAGCTCTTTCTTTGTCCTGTTTCCTCAAAGCCAGCTCGTGAAGTGGCATTACAACCTGACTGCTCCTCTATGACTTTTTGGAAGTTCAGCCAATAAAAAGCTAGGAGTTTCCCATCTTTGGTTATGAAAAGGAAGTTTCCAAGATTGGAGTCACTGATAAACTGAATAACCCCTCTCAAAATTGCCTTATTACTTCCGTCTCCTTCCCCAAGCTTTGAGCAGTGTAAAATATTTATATGCATCCTGGCAACAGCCCAACTCAAAAATATTATACAGCTGATCCTATTGATTTTGAGTCCTGTGGAATAAATGCCTACCCATGTGAGTAATGGAGACAGAAATAAGGGTCCAAATTATAATATTTAAAATGTGTGTTTTAAATATGTCTAAGAATTCTCAAGCAATGAACTTTTATCTTTTTGTTTTAATGGCAGCTGTAATACATGGTCTTATCCTGATTTAAAATCTTTATAGAATAATCCTGTTCACGCTAAAGGATATGCCTTTCTGATGGCAGGAAGCAATCTTGTTTGGGCCATTTCTGTGTGCATTTCCTTAATAGTAACTATTAAATATTCTGGATTTGAGACGGGCTATACAGCTTTCTTTTCTTTGATTTTATCCTTTAGATTGTAGCATAAATGCTATGCAAAACATTCCACTGTCTAATTTTAGAACAGAAACTATGTCTACATAAAAAGGGCTGAGAAAATTTAAAAAATTCAATGTCAGCTAAACTAGAAATGAAGCCCAGGGCACTTGCTACATTTCGCTTCTTAAAAAAGGCATATAAACAATTATCTTTCACAGCAAGGCTGTACTTACTTTCACATTGGGAAAATGTATATGAATTCTCATGCACATGAAATGAAATGATTCTCAGGACTGGTTTGTCTGAGTAAGCAGCAGCTATATGAGCTTTGAAAGAGAAATTTATCTGGAGGAAAAATTATTTTTGCCAGAATGATTAAGCATTTGGCCAGATGACTGTCAAAAAAGAACTGTAAACTTTTTTGGTTAAAATCTTTATTGATTAAATTCCTGTGAAAATATCCATAGGACAAAGCCATAAACACATTTTCTATTCCACAATGGAATAATAATAATAAAAAATCAAATATGTCAAAATAACTTTACGGGTAACTGTCAATTTCAGTCAGATCTGATGATACAATAAATTTCGTGTATAGGAGAAAAATGAGGGTATTATATTTAGGGAACATATACCTCCTAATGTTATATTTAGGAAGCATACATTTTTAAAAAGTATTTATTCTCTGAAAGGATTCAAAAGCACTTTTTAGAAATGTAAATTAGGCATAAAATAGCGAAAGACTTTTTTAAGGCCTTTTTGAACCAGTTGTAGATTTCTCACAAGACATAAGACACGTGCTGTCCTCCACTAAGACTCAAAGCAGAACAAAGCGTAGGACAGGAGGTGTAAAGGGAAGGAGGTATATGAAAGATTTGTCTTTGCTCTTGCTATAAAATAACAAAGCTGGTTCTTTAATCAGATTTTTGTCACTGAGCAGAGGCACAAACTCCCCTCCTCCTGCAGCAGGCCAGGGTCTTAATGTATAGCTCAACTGCCCAAAAAATTTGAAAAATCTAAGCAGCACTTTTCATGTCAGCTTTTAAGAATTATTGTGTAAATGAGTTACCAGGATTATTACAGAATGAAGGGTCATCATCTGGCCTGTAGGCAACTACCAACCTCTATTTGGATCTAACTCTCCAAGAATTCCTGAGATGGGCCACTGTGTATTTCCACTATGAACCACATAGCTTTTATTTGACTGGAATCAATAAATTGAAAGTATGTTATTCAACTGAATTACTACTTAACATGCTATTTTTCAGCAGATCCAACAGTCTTATCAATGTGTGTAAACACTCTGTGACTATCTCTTAAGCACTAGCAGAGACTGTGATAATAAAGTGCTTGTTATTTAGACATCATATCCTTAATAACAAAGTCATATGGAGAAGACTATTCACAGCTTGGCAAGAGGTTCTTATTTTTTATTACTAGCAGTTTTTTTTTGATTTTCAGACTTTCTAAAAAAACACATCTTCCTAGGAAGTCTGCTGAACAGCCACCTGGTCCTCAGCTGTTGTGATGTTAACACCCACCACGGCAGCCTGTGAAAAAGCTAATTCTTCTTTCATCTCAGGAAATTACTGAAGGTAGCAGGCTGCCCATAATTTGAAGACTTGAGAAATTAAAATATTTAAGAATTTCTGATCTTGGGGGAAATTAGGCTAAGTACCTCATTCACATTTTTATCTGATTTAGAAAAGAAAAATTGTGAGATTAGGAGGTGGAAAATTTATTTCAATCAAGTTTTATCTCATCTTTCTTTCATACTGGCGAATCCAGCATAGAGGAAAGACAATTTGTCTACATATTAACTAAGAAAATGTTCACCCAGTCAATGGTAACTACTGTAATCATCCCCTATTTGTAAAATTAGGCTCAGCAGATTTCAAATGAAAAGATTTTAAGGATTGAAAGTGGCATTTAGAAACAATGCCATTTCTCCAAAATCAAGCTCAGCCCTCTTGCTTGACTAGAAAACTGCTCCTTCCCTGGCACTGACACCATCCTTGACTTAAAAGCTGTTAAAGGTGTCACTCAATAGAGCACATAAATATAACCATATGGTACAAAGAAATGGAGTCATTGCAGAGAAAAGAGACTAACAGCCTGTTTTCAAACTCTCCTTGGTCAGAAACTGCTGAAAAGCAAGTGCAGCTTAATCCTCATCCAGAGCTGTACCTCTCCCGGGAATCTGAGGCTCAGTTGGTTTCTGTCCACAGTACAACCATCTGAAGGGATGTCGTGACAAATGAGAGGTGAAGTGAAGTCGACTGATATCCTGGCAGGCTGACAGCACACAGATTTGATCAATCATGGAAAAAGGAGATTGCACTGTTGCACACTATTTCAGCTCAGAATAATAAGTTTCAGAGATATCCTTTCCAGAAAAAGGGAAAATTTTGACTGAAGACTAAACCAGTTTGTAACTAATGTGTTGACACAAGGCAACTGAAAAAAAATTAATACAGTTTGTGACACCCAAGAAACAATCATTTTTTGAATCTAAACACTCCTTGGGTAAAAAATATTAATGGAACAATCATGTATGTTCACGTCCAGTTCACTGGAGACAATGTTCAAAACCAGCTTGTTCTAAAACTTTTACCAAATTTAACTGGCAAAGATCCCTGGAAACTTAGTTGATTTTCCTCGAGAGGTTAGGTAAGCAAACTGAAACCACTAGAAGCAGTATAAACCTCCAAGGCCAAGTTATTTAAGGAACTTTCTAATCTCCTTTCAGGATATTTCAGTCTATAAATTGTGCCATTCTGCTCCCATCATCCTGCAATGTCTGTCTGGATTCTGCAGTCTGAAATCAGACAAGTACATCTGACAGTAATTTGTATATTTAAGGAGACTACAATGTACCCTGGAAAGATGTGAATTAGCGGGACAGAAGACAGCTGCCCCAACAACCATTTCACCCTCCTTAGGAGCTTACTGCAATGCCTGTTTTCACTTCAGGAGGAATACTAACTACAGCATTATGTGTTTCGTCTTCTGTGGTAAGCATTTGCTCTCCTGTTCTGCCTTTGAAGGAGGAAAGGGCTCTCAGACAAAAGATGAAGTTTGTCCAGCAGTTCCTCTTGCCTGATCATCTGCTGCAGAGCCACACGGGTGGAGGGTTCCAGCTTTTCAGGCCAGTTAATTGTGGCCCTGATATTTCTGAGTCTGTAAGGTTTTCAGCCTGTCAGCGGCTGATTTTTCTTCCCAAGGGAAGAATTCTTGGGAGAATTTTTTCATTCAAGGACGGTTCTTCTAAACAATGATTTTCTTTTCAAAACACCTCTGGGTTCTCATAACAAACCTCTCTCCATTGATGTAGTGGCTAGCACTGCTGCCTTACAACCTGTCAACCTGGCTTCGATTCCCTAGTCTACAAACTATGTAACAAAAACAGCACCTAGGAAAGAAGTTTGTTATGAGGTGTTTTGAAAAAAAATCATTGTTTAGAAGAACCGTCCTTGAATGAAAAAATTCTCTCAAGAATTCTTCCCTTGGGAAGAAAAATCAGCCGCTGACAGGCTGAAAACCTTACAGACTCAGAAATACCTGAGTTAATGTTATTTATGCTGTTTGTCTGGCACCTCCAAAAGTGGTCTCTAAGCAGGCTGTGCCATATTATGCCTCCACAACATGAACTTTCTACAACCACTTTCTCAACTGCTCCCTCAAACATCATTACTTAGGCTTGATCAGGATGAATGCAAACATAAGCAGGTGTCTTAAGGAAACATGTAATTTGGGGGGGACAGAAGTGCAGTAATGTCCTAAAAGGAGACAAAAGGACAGGTTTTCCTATTGTAGAGACAAACATGGTTTTTATTTGATAAGCTATTTTTGCTCTTATTATATTCTTCTGTTCATCTTCCTCTTCATGGCCTGGCAGGAAGTCTGGAAAAACTAAAACCTCCACAATGCAAGTGTTTCTTCCTGTTGTTTCTGCTTCAGATGCTGGCACACCAGGAATGAGCCCACCAGCTTGCTGCTTTGGGAGGGGAAAGGTGCTGGAGCTACACAGAGACTTCCCTCAAACCATGGTCCTCCTTTCTGTTTCCTTCTAATTGCTTGGGATTTCTCTGAAGAAACACACGAACTATTCTCCAGTAAACCTTTGAGCTTTTTGTTGAAATGTATTCCTTTCAATGACACAAACAGGTTTTGTTAAAAAAACCCAAAAATGTATATGAGGAAAGTTTTCTCTCAGCTGGTCGAAATTTCTGCTTTTTCTTTTTTTTTTCTCTTTTTATGCCTATCCCCACCAAACACTTCATATTTTCTATCTCTTTAGTGTAAAATTCCTGTGATTTACAGCCACCCCCAAACAATCTGATATTTCATCATAAATTTTACCTGAGCAAATGGCTCCTTAGAAAAATCTTTGCAAAGTTTTCATTCTGAAGAAAACAAAATGGGACTGCTCTCTCTTTTTAGTTTTAAAGCTGAAATAACTGAGCAGGTGGTAGACTTAAACCTAATAACCCAAGATAATGAACTGCATTTTCACATTATGTGAAAAGGGGAGAAGAACCCAGTGAATTAGAGACTGAATAATTTCAAAGAATCCACACCCTATTCCTCTCACAGATGTAGTCTATAGCAGTATCTAGGCAATTTCTGTTCTCCTTTTCTCCTGTTCTAGTTTCGTGCTTGAATATTTTTGAAGCAGATACTCAAGAGCCCAACTGTTTGTTCATTTTTTTTTCAGAGACAAACTAAATCCTGTCACTGCGCTTTCTAGCAGTCAAAATAAAAATTAAGGTGATATTAAGAAAAGAAAAAGAGCACTCAGCTATGTTTATAGAAAAATCTTTCTCTGAGATTCTGTCAGTATCTTGCTAGATACATCATGATTAAGTGCTGCTTTAAGAAAATAAAAATTAAGAAATCATTAAAAATGTATCGTATCTGTCCAATTCAAGACCCCAGTAATCAACTTCAGACCCCCAAGGTCACTTGGCCAGCTTGTGATTACAACAGCAACTTCAGCGCTCGGTATTGTCCTACGGCTGTGGCAGGTCAATGGAAAAATGTTCTTTAAACACCATAAGCATCTGATTGTGCAATACCTGAATCAGTGTCATTGATTATTCACAGTGCTGGACCGCTCAAAGCTGTGGAAGTAATTAGGGCTTTTTGTGTGGATTATCCACTGAGAAAAGGTCAAATAACTACAAACAGTGTCAGAAAATAGGAGTCACCAAGGACCTCAGCCTCCGTGATCAGTTAAGAAATGCTAAAGCAGGGTTTGATAATGATGTGCTTATGCCAGGTTCTACAGGATTTGATCATTCTGTCATAGAAATCCAATGAAGCATGAGTGATGGCTACTTTTTCCTTTGAAGCTTGCCTCAGGTCCCTGATGCCCGTCAAGCAAGTTTGTCAGTGAAACTTGACTGAGAAGAATTTAAAAGGCAGTTTTTGTTCCAAGGGGAAATGTACATATGTATATGCATATACGTGTGGGTGTGTAAGTAAATGACTGACCAGTCATTTTAGACACGGAGTTTCTAATTTAGATCAATATACTTGTTTTGCTCCATATTTTGTCCTCCCTACAGAAAAACCTGCATTTGCCAAAGGGCCATGCTGCATCCTCTCACAGATCTTTTATCAGAATACACCTCCCAACTCTCCAAATGGGAAGTCTGTACAAAGAACAGCCTTCTCCTAATGACTTTCTCCCTACTGAAATGTGAGAAGCAATAAAAGAAGTCTCTAGTTTTGTAACAGCATTTCCAGCGTTTGCTGAGTTTACAAGGGTACTGCTACTTAGCAACACCTTGTAAATTTAATTGCTAAGCCGGGGTGTACAAAGCATTCCAGTTCCATATGGGAGCCATTCCTTGCAGACCTCCTTCCCTGGGAGTTCCCAACGTTGTAAATCTCTTCCCCTCCTCCCGTCTCTAAATTGCACTAACACTTTGGATGATTAGGGCTGCAGCAGCGATCAACATTTTCCCCTAGTCATTCCTTTCCATTGATCATTTAAATGAGGGATTATTCTGTTTTCCCATTTTAGCCCATGGATCAATTGTTTAAAACAATAGATGGAGGTTAGTTCAGAAAACTGGTGCATCAAGAGAAACACAGAAAGACGCTCTGTACACGGAAAAGTTACTTTATATTAAAAACCAATGAAAGAGGACAAACAACAAAAGGAAACTTAAGCAAAAAATGAATAGTAGTAGCTAACAATATGTAGATTTGGCAGAGTAAAAGCAGGATCTAGTAATGCCTGCAGTGAAAATGCCTGTAGTGAAAATACTAGAAGGGAGAGTAGGATGGCACTACTCAGATGGAAGTTATAGGGGCAATTCACAACCCTCTGGCTTCTACTTCATCATGGAAGGATATTTCAAGTGTGCGATGAATGCTTGAGGGTTTTATTTTTAATGGAAATCTTATGCCATTGGAAAGAGAATTGGAAGACTGGTAAACATTTTTGACAGGCTGAACAGTTGAATCACCTTGTAGGACTTGATGGATAAAGAGGTTGGAAAGATGAATAGTTCCTCTCAGGCTCATCAAACATGTAAATCTTTACATGTACATCTTTAGTGAAGTTCTAATCCTTGGACTTACGGTTTTGGCAGAAGAAAAGAACTTGTCCTGGTAGAGACAGCATGCTTAAAGCTAGCAGGGTGGTCTATTTTCTTTAAATGTCTGCTTAAAAATTGTTATCTGGAAAATTTGTGTGTCACTTTCCTCTTAGGATCCCCATTGAAATCAAATGTTAATGATGTGGAATAAACAGTTCATGACCACAACTTAAGTTAGGCCCAGAGCTATCAGGTAGGACTGCAGCCCAATTAATATATTTGTATAATAAATTCCACAGAGTGATTAATTTACCTTTAGTCTTCTTAAATTTGTTATGGTTCTGTATCTGCCACAATATTAGATATCCAGCCCAGGTGTTTTTCAGACCACTGGAACATGATTATTTGGCTTCTATTATTTTTTCCCCACCTCCTTTCTTTCTACTGAGACTAAAGAGGTAGCTCTGGTACAAAGCAGGAGGAGTGATGAACAGGCAAAAAACCATAACATACAGAGCCACTACAGCTTGTCTTTGCCAGTGTGACGTTCCAGACCTTCTGACACTCTGCAGGACAGTTTATAATTTGAACAACTGTTACTTAGAAATACATGCTTGGGAAAAATAGAAATTAGATATGAAGGGAGAGAAAGAGTGTAAGTTAACATATTATGTTATTCAAAAATTCAACCCAGAGTAAAATGATGTAGACACCACTTAAGCCTTAGAAAAATGATCTACTGTAGAAATCATCTGTTCATGACATTTATTTCCCATCCCCAAAGTCCCAGGAAAGAGCAATGCAACATCTTTCCTGTTGAATTTATCACAAAAGGGCACTACTCTATGCTGCAGAAGGGTGCTGGCACAGATTTTTGCAGGTATCCAGCTCCAGGGAGTTACAAGAGGCCAAATGGATGCAAAGCAGAGAAGCCCCTGATCCATGTATTTCCATGGCTCTTTCCATGGCACTAACAGGCAGTGGGAGAGTATGGGGAGGCTGAGGCAGCACCCCTGGGTTGAGCTGCATGGCAGTCCTGCCTGCTGGGCACAGGCTGTACCAACAGAATTGCATGTCCCCTGGCTGCTCTGCACCTTGTCTGTACTGTGTGCAAATACTTGGGCAAGCAGCAAACATGGCTTAGAGCAGACTTGCCATTCCAGGGCAAATTTGGGAGCTATTCTGTCCTGCAGTAAGTCCTTATTGCGATTAGGAGCTTTATCACTATCTTCTGTGTAACTGTGACAGGAAGATTCTACTGTGGCTCTTTTCTCATCCATACACAACAGAGAGGATTTGAGTTCTGGCACCTGGCTTTATTCCAGCCAGTAAAAATAAGTATTACTTAACTATTTTATCAGACTTTTATTTTATTTCCCACTATGACTTACACAGTAAAACTTTATTGTAACATATTGCAGCTAAAGGTATATAGCTCTCCTATCAACAGCTGTATTCTGATTTGTAGTCCAATAAACTTTCTTGCTGCAGATTTCATGTGTACAGTTGTATTGAGGTGTAATATATCACCACAGCATTTTTAAACTCGGAGCAATAATGTATTCAATTAGGCTGGAAATAAAACATCTAGTTTTCCTTACAATAAATCTTTTACTAAAACCTCTACATCACATGTTCAACCAGGAAATAATACATGTCATTCAGACTAAGGGTTGTTGTAGACTGCTGAGGGAAACATGCAGTTCTGGAGGTTTCATCAGTCCTGTGAAAGCCCGCAACATGGTAAGTGTACAAATTAGAAAAGGATGTAATATGTTACTAATGACACCTCTTGGGATATTCTTTGAGCCCATATTTACTGTTATGATCAGTAGCCTCATTTAAGCTGCAGGAGTTGAAAAGTAATACTAAAGTTGAGTGAAAAACACCTCTGAGCTCATTAGATGTGGCTGTAATTCAAACTCAGAGGGTATTTCTTTTCTTCTCTGTCATTCTTCATATTACTGGAAATATAGTGCTTGAGCTCCTAATAAAAGCACTATACATGATCACATATCTACAGTCCCTGCAAAACACGTTTACACCTCGACATCTGTAGCAGTGCCACAGCCTGAGCAGCACCCTAATTCACCCCAGACGTCTCTTTAAAGGAAATACTGTAGTAAGGCTACTGTTCATAATATTTTCTGAGCATTGCCTTTATTATTTTGAAAGACTTTGATTTTTCAAGTGTCACAGACATTTGCAGTTTGTTTTTTTTTCTTCCTGTGGAGGAAAAGGCTATATAGCATGTTTCAATGTGAATAAAGATTCTGGTAATATTCACCCCTGGAAACGTCAGTTGGTGAATATATATCTACCCCCATCCATCAGCTGTGTTATATAACAAGGATTTCATTATTTGCAGTCTCTGTGCAGCAGAGCTCACACACTCCTGCCTGTATTGTATCGGATATTGCTTTGAGCGCTCTCAGGGAGCGCCGTGCCAGAGCTCTTTACCCACACTTCAGTCAGCATTTTGCCGGCACAGAAGCGTCCCAGATGGTCTGCAGTGTTTAGTGATGCTCACTTCACAGCCAGGACTGTGGTGAATGAGACTCCATGAGGATGGGCCCCAAACCACTCCCTCCCTCTCTTTCAGATAGAGTGGTGCTGATGAGGGGCTCAACAGCCATCCCAGCACTGCTGTGAGGAGGGAACAAGCCAAACTGAACTCTAGGGACCCACAGTACCAGAAGCACAAAGAGCCAAAACCCCAGCCCCAGATTTCCACAGACATGCAAGTTTCCCTGGTCAAAATTATACCCACACAATTTTTGACCCATGCTATCTGAACTTATCCCAGCGGATATTTATCCATAAGGAGCATGATCAAACTCTGGCCACCACAGAATCACAAAATGTTTGAGGTTGGGAGGAACCTCTGGAGATGACCCAATCCAACCCTCCTGCTCAGGGAAATGTCAGCTGGGGCAGCTTGCTAATTGAAAAGTCAATATTGCCCGGTCTAGTTCCACTTATCTTCAGAGACGGAAGTTCTGTGACCTCTCTGGGTAAACTTGTTCTAGTGTTTGACCATCCTCATACTTCTTCAAGCTGAATAATCCTCCCTTTCAGCCTTTCCTTATGCATCGAATGCTCTTTTTCTTTAATTGTCTTCATGGCCTTTTTCTGAACTTGTTCCAGTGTGCTCAAGTCAATTGTGTACAGGGGAGCCCAGAAGTGGACACAGCATTTCAGGCATGGTATCATCAGTTCTGAATAGAGGAAAATAATCACCTTCCTCAACCTGCTGGCTATCTTCCTAATGCAGGATGCTGTTAGCCTTCACTGCCACCCTGGTACATTGCTGGCTCATGTGCAGCATGGTGTCCATAGGGACTGTGAAGTCCTTTACTACCAAGCTGCTTTCTGGATGGTTGCTCCCAGCCTGTAATTGCTGCATGGAATTACTCCTTTTCATCTGCAGAACTTGGCAATGCCCCTTGTTGAAGTGCAGGACACTGCAGTTCCCCTTCACGTAGATCCCAAGGGTTTGGAGGCTGCTGAGTCTGATGGTGTGTGGGCTCATTTTAGTGGGACATTTTTTGGCAAAGGTGCAGTAGGAAAATGGGAAACTGAATAATAGAACCAATCTGATTTTCAACAGAAGACCATTTATTGTTTACATTAAACCTCAGTTATAGTTTCTAGCACTACTGTCCATGCATACAGGTGCCTCTTGATTGCCTGAGCCACTTGTCCACAAGGAAGGCACACATCCTTCAGGACACCTAATTGGTCAAGTGTCCAATTGACACGTTCTGTGTCTTCTATCTAAGTTTTGCATTATTTGTAAGCAAGTTCCCAGGCTCTCCGCTCTATTTTTCTGTCCTGTTGTTGTCTCAGCAACCTTGATGAATTCCTGAGAACCCTGAAAACAAGACTGTAGGTGGCTTCTTATCTACAAACAGTTTGGCTGGTACACTGAATGTCGTAGAATGTACAGATACATTGCTACACAAAGGTGCACTGCTTTTAGCAATATCAGCCCTGATTTTGGAGCTATGTAATTGTTGGAGATGCTGAAATGCTGGACATGCAGGTGGTAGGGACCACAGCTGCTTCTCCAAGCTCATGTGAGTACACCCTTTGCCCTGGGCTGCAAGCTTCAGGACCAATACACTAGTACTTTGGGCTGCAGGGTTTAAAGATGTGAAAGTGCTAAATAAATATGGTCATATCTGTTGTGTGCATACAGTCACAACTGAGCAACTTGAAGACTAGAATTAACATTTTAATTTCTTGTTTGTTCTCCCTTCCTCCCTACCCCAATTCAATATTACATTAAGAAAAGATCCAGTCCTGAACACCAATTCAATATTACATTAAGAAAGGATCCAGCCCTGAACACCTCTTAAAAAAAAAATCACACTGATGTCAATTTGCTGTCAGGTAAGGAAACAATAAGATTTCCTCCTTTTGTTTCATTTCTTGTATAGTCTGCTTAGCTCCTGAGCCCTCTAAAACTTACATTCCACAGTGATGCAAGTGTTCATAAACAAGATCAATATAGACATAAAATTAGTCATCATTTAAATATGAAAGCTGTGATCTCTTTGGGACAAAGAAAACCAAAATGTACAATATGTATTTAAAGCATGCAGCATATATTTGCATCACTCCAGCCTCATTTTCAACCCTCTCTTTCCACAAAACTCAGTTAGGCAGCTATCCAGGGCACCTGTAAAAGCACTGCACTGGATGACTTACTGAACAGTTTAAATTTTGTGGGAAAAAATTCAAATAATTCTTCACAGTTGATTTTTTAATTTGAAGGAAATACAGATATGAAAAAGAAATTTAATTTCCCATTAAGGTATACCAAATTGAAACCTTTCTGAGTGGATAAAACAGTGACCAAAATATCAGGAATACAGCTCTTATCTTTATCTTTTGCACCTACCATGTAGGTGTCTTTTAAGTGAGGTAAGGGTCATGTTTTGAATATCATGGGATACATTCCAGTGGGGGGAAGACAGGGAGAAGAAACAATTAGGGAGAGAGGTTGAGCTGACAGTGCAGTTTCTTTGCAGTGACAACCACATGTATTCATAAATATTTTACAAGTGCCGCTTTCAGACTAGTAAATTTAACTGCCACATTAATGCAACTTGCAAGTTTATAACCTGGACATTTGCGTGCTGTGAATGTCCAGAATTCTGTCCACGGTGACAATAAAAGGTTTATATTTTGAAGGCTTTTCTCCTGCAGAGTGATTTCCAGAGGTAAGGCTCATCTTACACTGCAGCTGTGCTCCTTGTATAATACTACCATGCATCAATTATTAATTCCATTGAAAGATGTCACAAATATACTCCTTTTGACATATTCTGTGCTGTCCACGAATGCAGAAGAATCTTTTCATGTCCAAGAACACCACAGAGGGGTCTCGGGAGTGCTGCAGAAAAAGTTGTGTGCTTTTTACATTCAGTGCATTTTATTATTAACGCTACAGAGGTTCTAAGCTGAAACTGATGAAAATAAATGTTGTAATCGGAACCAATTATGAACAAAATGATTGCAGCTGACATTCAGAAATGTCATCAGTATCACAAATACCACTACTCAGCATTAAGACTTGCACATAAGTCAGTGTTAAAATTAGTGGTCACGTAAAGAGCTTAAATATCGTTCAGCAAATGGTGTGGATCTTTCCACTTCTTTGGATAAAGTAGGGGAGAAAATGAAAAATGGTGTCCTAAAAGGAAGATGACATTGTTAAAGGGCAGATGGGAACCCAAAAAAACTTAGAGGGTCTGGAAATACTCAAAGAGAAGAAGCCAGCTAAACTGGACTTTGTGAGGGCAAATGACATCACCCTAAAGAGTAGAGGTATTTTGTATTGAGTCCCTCTATCTAACTTCTGGATTCTGACATTATAATGACAGAAATAAAGGAAGGTCAAGGGGAAAGCAATATAAAGTATGAAAGAACTTTCTTTCTGGAAATTTCTCACCTATTGTGAAACCTGATTTGCCCTAATCCTGTACTGAAACTTATTTTAATCTTTCACAAGAATTATACTCTTGGCTGCAAAACCAGACACACCCCACTAGCTGTCATGTCAAGGGAGCATTAAGCCCATGTCAAAGGATGTGGTTTGATCCAGCTTGTTTTCCCTACAGATTCTGCTGATAGCAGTTCTGCAGAACTTTTGATGAAAACTAAATCTTCTCATCTCTGGCATATTCCTCATGAAAAGACAACGACAAACACTTCAAGCACAGAAGGTATGTGCTATATGCATTTTCCTCTACAAGCCAAGGTGAATTTATCCCTGTGGACAAATGCTTCAAAAAAGCTGTCTGCCAATAGAATTGATGTCTGACTCCTTGACTGTTTTCTGCCAGAGTCCAATCCTTTCAATTGCACCAATCTGATTAATCCTTCAGTGGGCAGCAAGGTCGTGCTTATTATAAGAAAATATACTTTGCAACGAAATGAGCTGCATACTACAAAATCCTTTTATTTTATCCTTTGCATGCACACATCACAATAGTTTGCAGACAGTTACAATCAAGTCCACTCTTCCAGATGACCTTAGTCTGAAGAATAAAACCATGTAAACGGCAGATACTATTTATTTTCATTGTTTCTAATGAAGGGAACACTTGCAGCCAAGTGTTGGTTACAGCAACTCATGGAAACTGCTTTAAAACTGAATCAATTTCCCTCTGTCTTGCTACTTCTGATCTGAGCAATTTTTAAGAGTTCAAGCTAAGTAAGTGCAATCCACGACTGACATTATATCTATACATCTCCTTCTTTCCCTTTCTATTCCAGGAGTTCTACTGTACACCCCAAAGGCCTAGGTCTTCCAAGCAAGAGATGAGCCACGTGGGAAGGTATCGTGTATTGGAACATGAAATTAAACTCTTCCTTGTAATAATTTCCAAGATATTCCACTTTCTCATACCATACCACATGCTTATGTGGTAATTGTTTATCTTCTAGGTGTAAGAACAAAGTATTGCTTAATTTATTTATTGTCTAGTGTTTTACAAGTCAATGGGATAAAGACACAAGGAGGCTATGAGCCTTCCCCTAGGTTTTCCGTTTACACGTAGGTATGTCAAATATTCCTGAAGTGGGAATTGTCTAAGAAAAATCATTTGTTTAAGAAACAAGATGGCCAAAATCCAGATAACTTATTCTAATGTGCATCATCATCTTACATGCATAAACATTCAAAATGAAAACTTCTCAGTTATCCCAGCAAGGAAAAATTCAGTTACTGAAATGAATATGATAATATTGCATCTGTATCTTACCATGACCCTCTTTTTCAGAGAAGGTCTTATTTCTTTCAAATGTTCTAGGAAGTAGGAAGAAAGGTTAGTTGTACTAACTGGGACCACCCTTGCCCTGATACAGCTCTTAATTTTTTCTAAAACCTCTTTCAAAACCTTTCTGGATTTGATTTATTTTTCATCCCAGTCCCAGATAGATAGAGGCAATAAGCAATATGCCCTCTGCTTGCTCCTTTCCAATCTTGTATGCACAGTTATTAATCTTCATAATGTTTCTCAGACAGGTCTTTGTTCCCTAATGACTCCAGGCACACCTTTGGGCATATTAGTAGGCAAAACCCCTGGTGTTTTTCAGGACAGATTTCCCATAGTTTAGTTTATGAACCAAGTTCTGAATGTTTACTTAGGCACTCATTCAAATTTAGACTGAGATTTTTAAAAGTAGCAAGCAGTTGCTGCCATCAACATTGCATTGGCTGAGACTTTTTTCCCAATGTATTTTCAGCACTTAATAACTAATTTTTTCAGCACTTACAACTAATTTTTGTTGTAAGTCAATGTCACCAAAGTTGCCTATTCCCATTTTTAAAGTGAACCTTTGCTGTGGCAATCATTTAAACCTAAAATGTGGAGGAAGTCAATGCATACATCCTTTAAAAAATACTACAGAAATTGCAAGGAATTTAGATTACATGCCATGTTGCCAGTCTTCAGAGTTCTAATATTTTTGTTTCAGAAAAATGAATAAAAGGAAAATATACTTCAGGTATTGTAGCATCAGCCTACCAAATGTGCATTATATCCAAAGTCACAAAGTTTACAATAAGGTGTGATGTTAAAAACCATGTATCAGTAGAAAAAAGTCAGTATTATTCCTTAGTCCTACTATTTAGAATTAAGGAACGAATTAGTTAAATTTGTGAAAGTCTTAACCTCTTCAAGTAGGCTTTCTTTCACCGTATTTTGTCTAAACATTATTTATTGGAACAATTTATTAAGCAAATTAATATTTGGAAATAATTTTGTAATTTTTAGGCTAACTACCTTAACTCTCATCATTGTCAGTAGTGCAGTGCCCTTGTTTGAAACAGCTGCTCCATGGACTTTATTTTAGAATTGATTAACTATTTACCTTCCCATTTCCAGAGGTGGAATAACACTTCACCTATTACTTCTCAGAGCTTATCTGACTGCTTAGGGAACTTACCTTGAAAAGGTCTTTCTCTTGTGAGCTGGGACACAGTCAGCTTTGCAGGACAGGCCAAGCCACACTACCTCTTATTCAACAAAAGATACGTTGAATCAAAGTAAATATTTAAGATTTCATATTCTTTTTCAGCTATTACCCATTAATATTTATTAATTATTAGTTACATTATGATGTGCATTCCCTCCATCCTTTATTGATCAATGGTCTTCTGCCTTCCAGTTTGTATGGGAGAGGATTTACTTACGAGGAAGGGCTGTATATGGAAAAACAATATGTGCTATTTCTTGGGATGCAGTCTTTTTTGCACTGACTGAAATGCCAAGCCTCCTCCTGCCTCAATACTTTTTAGCAGTTCACTTTATTAGGCCCCACCTGTGGAGTGAAAAGGAATATGATTATTGAAGAAAGCTTGCTTTTAGTTGACAGATTTGAAGTACCAGATCTAATTATCTTGCCATAAACTGACAATTTCAAAGGATAATGTTCTGATAAATACCGTGTTAAAGCCAACACATTAAATGCATTTTCTCATTATGCCAATTGGAATGGAAACAATATTTTCCTTGCCATGGGCACATTAAAATGTGGTCAGGCAGAAGCTGTAACAAAAACAGGTAACATTTTTATTATAATTAAAGAGAATATGTTCAGCTTCAAACATGGAACTGGACATCGATTCCTGCAGGCAGCTAATATCCATAACATGTAATTTTAACTAAGTCAGCCAAGAATATGGTGGTTTTGGTGCTATGCATTTGTTTGTGTATGTCTATGTACGTACCCAATACTGTCTTGGAAACTTTTTGGCTTAAATCTCATAAGATATGAGCAAATGTTTCTCAGATACTTAAATTATTTAAAAGTTCATGAAAATATGAAGATGAATAGGAGAGGAGGTTCTATAAATTCTGTAGAGAGGCTGAAGTGTGAGTTCAAAAGTTTTAAGATTTGAGAGAACCCACACTGAAAACAGCAGGATCTTTCATACATGCCAGACTGCAAAAAACCTCCCTCAGAAATCAACCGCAAGACAAAAACTGTTCTAGTAGATCCGGCGTTCAACTTATTTTGAAAGAAGGCAATATGTTCTGTAAAAGAACAACCTGTTTGCCCTTCTGTGCACCCACAGGACCCATGTGATCTGGAGCCCCTTACTTGATAGCTTCTCCTGTCCAGAGAGGGTACTGGGGCTTCACACAGCCCTCAAAAGTGGTGCACTTTTGCAAGCAATACCCAGACATACCCCGGTATCCCTTGCAGTGAAAACAAATCATCATCTACGTCCTCAACTTTCCTCTTTGATTTAGGAACATGTAGAAGTGAGTGTTGAGCTTGACACCATTATTTGTTTTCTTTTATAAAAAACTGATAGATGCAGCTAGCAATCTATGTGATAAAAGCACTATGCCTACCAGTATGCCATCCTCACCCTTTCTAGATAAATATATGGCATGAAATATGACAAAAGTGTGCAGATCAGATTTTCCTCCTAGAATCCTGTTTTCATATAAGCCATCTAGAGTCCCTTACTTCGCTCGTGTCACAAAACCAAAAGAAAACTAAATATAGAGGAGACAGAGATTGAGAGGAAAAGGACAATCTTCTGAGTAATACAGCCTTCAGATCTATGTTCATGAAACCACAACACGGGAGATTAACAAATCTTGCTGCAGCCTTCCTAAGGTACAGGTGATACAGTCTGAATCATCTCTAAGCTGCTACTGTTATGTTAGTGAATCTTTTAAAGAAAAAGTTAATGATGCTTTGAAGGATTACAAGTGAAGAAGGTTTCTTCCACTTAATTTCTGCTCTCCAAGTGATCAGATTTTGCTGAAAAAGGAGTGAAGAAACTGTCCAAAGGGGTTTTCACCTCAAGGTGTTTGCTGTTATGCAGAACAGTGCTGGGAAGCGTTGATGTGTTGCATTTATTCAAGACTGTGATACTACTCTAGTACTGCTGTATCTTTGACTCTCACCAGATTCACATCACTATTGGACTCATCTCTTAATGCAACTCTGAGAAAGAATATACATATCTGTGCATTGGTGCAGTTAATATGTAACTCACAAAGATACCTCAGTTTAATCATATTGCTGGCCAGCAAAGATCTGTTGCACAATTTTGGCAAAGCATCAATACCTCCTTAACCACACTGCTCTCACATGTGTCAATTTTTATATTCAGAGCCATGTCCCATCAGGACAAGAATGTGAAAATTAATTCAGATGACATGCGGTTGGTATGGTGCAAATAAACAGTGTTCTGACATATCTCAAAGGCATTTGCATAACTGCAAGGTGCAGGTGTTTCCAAGAATCCCTGGCATGGCTTATGACTGACAGAGTATTTAGCTCCAGGCTTCCTGGCCAAAATACATTCCAAACACTATGAAAGCAAAGAAACATACCAGCTCATATAATAGTTTCTAAATATTACTGTATCAGATGGTGATGACTTTCTGAAGAAGCTACAGATAAGCTGGGGAAGAAAGAAAAATCCCAAGAGAAGGCAACTGTATATACGGATATGAACTGGCAATCTCAAATAGAAGACATTCAAATCCTTTGGATTAAGTTTCTGCACTAAGCTGGCAAAGCTTTGAGATAGACAATTCTTTTCCTGTTGCTTGCAGTTGCCATGAATTTACTGGAAGCACTGACTCATGCTTAATTAGTGGTGCCTTGGGTTATTTTTATATTGTTTATGTGTTTATAGCTATCTGCTATTTTTAAGGCATGTTATTTTTTTTCAGATTTCATTGGGATCTGGCACAATGGTTTTTACATAAGATATTGAAACCCGAAAATATATATATTTTCAATATCTTGTTATGACTTAATTCCAAGTAGACAAATCTATGGATGATAAGCTTTCTTCATGTAAGTCAGTTAATCAAGTAATGGATTGGTTATTAGCTAATACATGGAGTTGGCTCCACACCTAAATTCCTCAGAGATAATGAAATTATACCTATTAGAATGATTGCACAGCTCTTTGTATCTGCACAACACTTTTCTATCTGTAAGAAGAGCAGGAAAGTGTTAAATTTTTAAATCCCTGGCAAACCTCAGAGGAAAACATCTTTGCTCTCAGTGTTTGTTCACCACATGGTGCATGTTTCAGAAGGTGCTAAATCAGCAAAACTGCTGAATTTGAAATATTGGAAACATTCATCTGCCTCTGAATTCTGTTCTGCAATATGTAAAGATCCTGATTAGAATCTGATAGTATAATAGCAATGTGGAATTGCATATTAAACATACCTAACCTGTCATTAAGAACCTCTAATTACAGTCATCCAAAGAGTCCCTGTGCTGCTACTTGTCATGCTATATCTATATCTCATTTTAATGGGAGAAGATAGTATTTCGGATTATGTCGCTTAATGTACGATGTATGAAAGTTATGGGCCTGAACCTGTTCCCATGGAGGTCAATGGCAGTTTTGCCATTGTCTTCAATTAGAACAGGATGTCTTTTTACGACACTAGAGCTTCATTTGCATTAATTAATTTACTTAGCAGGTAATGAAAAACTTGAAAAAACAGCCCTCTGGCTCATGAGTTTGGCACCGTATTTAATATTTTCATTAGGAATAATTGCATTGATAAACTTCTAAGCAGGAAAGCGTAAGATAGATCAGTGTATTAGGCAAAATCAAGCAGTTGTTTGGGAAGACCTGAGACTGCCTTCCATGCCCTGGCCTCATTCTCTTTTATTTCTCAGTGGCTAGGTCTAGGATGTTGAGTCTTTAATGCTTAGCGGTGTTAGATTTAGGCATGACAGTTCCACACTTTATGGATGAATATGATTTATACATCATGGAGACGTTTACTCAGCAGACACTACAGAACTGGTAGCTGGTTTTCACGTCAGTAGCCTCAATGGGAACAGCAAAGATAGATGGGAGATGAGGCTGAGGTGCTTCTTCACATCATGGTTGAAAACCAGGAGATACCCATCTGGGAAGATCCATACAGATGTCAGTGAAGGCAAACACAATCCTGTGGAAGCAGACTTATACAAGGTGCTTTGATTTCTAAAATTAAATGTAATCCAGATCTTTCTCCTTCTAAAATTTTAGCTTTTAAGCTGCTAACAGCATCTATAATGTTAGCATCAGGCTCATGCCTGGGAAAGATAAGAAGCTGCAAAAACAGTGATGGAGGCAGTTCTGTCAAGAAGGATTGCACTGTCCCCGTTGCCGGGGATGTAGGGTAGCCCCAAAAGGCACACTCTGGGACTGCAGAAATATAAGGGCTCTATACATAAAACATCTCAGAGAAAGGACATGAATTAAATGATCTTCCAGTGAGCCAGTGACAGCTGAAGGATTACAGTGGCCTGCTGGAGTGGTGGTATGGCCCAGCAGTGGATGTACTTGTTCAGGATTTCTGTGATCTGATCTCCACATGCTGCCATGTACTTCCCCTGTCTAGAAGACAGAAGTCTGGCAAAGCCACTTCTCCTTCTGGGCACTGTTTCTACAGCCTGGGGGTAATAACTTCTCTTTACCTCCTAAGGTTTCTGTTTTGGTTGGTTTTATAAGGTCCTTAGTTAAGTGTTGGGAGCTATAAAACATCAAGATCAATTGAAAACCTGTCAGTCAGAACTTGAAAACTCATCAGTCTCTGTATTCAGAGCTTTTTATTAAATTAAGAAGTAAAAAAAAAAAAAAAAGAGACAAATATTGGCTTGAAGTCTGCCTGTCCTCTTTAGCATATTGCTGTGATTGTCCCGGAATACTTTTAACCAGGCACACTGTGCTTTATGGATAGTATTGTAGAAATACTTGCTGAGAAAAGCTATTTTATTAATTGGGTATTCTCACTGTAAGTCATGTGATATCCCAGAAGACACTTTATAAATAAAGTGTATTTGCATCAGGAGTTTTCCAAGGTTCTTTATTTTACAAAATAATAGTTCACAGCGTAAACTAAATCCATTGAGGTGAAGCTTATCAGTTGAGCACTTAAATAAAATGAAATCAAATGCAATTTCTAGTGGAGAAAACAAATGATTCTTATTTGGCATGATATTTTACATATATATGTATCACTTTAAATAAGGTAATTGATGATGTTCATCTTGTAGAGAAAATGAGTTTGCATATATCTGCCTCACTTGGATCAGTCCTTTCTATATGAAGCCTGAAGATTTTTCTCTATGTTTCCCAGAAGCAATGCTGAATTCAAACAATTAAAAAGATTTAATTTTAGATTTTATGATAATTTTCAGATTTGTTACTCTTTGTGGCAATCACAAGAGTAGGGAAAAAAAGCTAGGACTGCTGCAAGAAAAAACACTGGGTTAAGCATGTTAAGACAAAAATTCATTTGAGCTCTTTTAAAAAGGTAGAGAGCTAATGTCTATGCATATGATGGAACATTTAGCTCTTGTTAGTTAGACAATAATCTGTCATATATTCATTTTTTAGGCTGATGGAAGCACTCTTCTGAAGTGCACTTTGACTTTTTAAAAATAAAAATAACACAACAGCTTCTTTTTTAACTCTGTGCTTACCACTTCACTGATTAAGTTGAAGGTTCGGTGTATCTCTGAGAAATGCCACTTGTTTAGAAAGTTCTTTGTCTTTATTTCAGTTTAAAGACTGGAAGTTTAGAGGCTGTGAGCCTGTATTCTGTATCTTAATGCACAAGTTTTATTCAGATTTTATTCTGATTCAGTTCCACTTTAAAACTGACCATTTTATTTCCCCTGGGAAGGGAAATGTAGCATTACACAGCAAAGTTTTGCAACTCTTGAAACCCGTTCCCCTCCCCCTTTCTGTTACTGTTTCTTGTACAATATACAGAAGAGGGAAATTTAAAAAGGGGATTGTCCTGATAATCACAAAACACAGACAGGAACACTTAAGCTGCCTGTGCTTCAATTATTGTCAATTTTACCTCCATGTCTCCAAATTAACAATTTTTGCTTGATTACACAAGGACACCTGTCCACCTATTGATTTCTCCCTAAAATCTGATTGCTGTATTTGGTAGATACAGTCTTCAGATACTATCTTCTTAAAAAATTTCTTGAAAAACAGCTGCTGTGTAGCCCTGGTTCGTGCCTGTGATGTTTTGGTTTCTCTGAAACTCTTTCCCAGAGACTGTTCTGTCAACAAGAGACATGTTTTCCTAACTGTAACCTATGTTTACCTTCCTTTCCCTAGGAGGGACTTCTTCTTGATGTCCCTCTGACTTGACCAATGTAGGTGAAGAAGTTTATCTTTTTTCCACCCATTGGGTTGTTCTTTGTAGAGTAGCATAAAAGGGAAGAAATAACTAAAAAATAAAGGAGTCATTGTCAGCCTTCTGAGTCGGAGTCCATGTCGTTGTAATCTTGAACAGCATCACTGCTGGATGAAGGGTGGAGAGCCTTCTACTCCAGAAATGACACTACTGCAGAAAAGAGTCACCTGGGTTTAGTGGGTACCGATCCTGTTTGGTTTGCAGGGTAGTCAATGAGCAGAAGTTTCCTGGCAGATCAAAAGACAGGGCAATTCCTCCAAACTGGTCACAGAAAAATGCTGCACCTTTCTCAGCAGTGGAGGAAGAGGCACGGAGAAGTAAAAGCAGGGCAATGTCTCAGATGATGGCGAGTGTCTTATGGCACAGGAGTAGAACTGATTAGATAGAACCCATTCCATTGCAATAGGAAAAGGATATAGGCTTTTCACACAGAAGTGCAAGGAAAAGTACTCTTCATTAATTCCATTACCTATGGTATAATTTGTTTAAAATAGGACTCAATGCATTATGCCATAGTTAAGAAGAGCAAAAAAGAACTAGAAAGAACACTAAATTCAGATTAGAGATTACATAGTTCCTCACTATTTCATCTACCTCTCAAAGAATGATGAGGTTTAGATTTTACTTCTGGAGAATGCAAGATGATGTTTTAGCATGTTTACTCACTGCAGTGTTGTTAAGAATCTTTGTGGTTCCAAAATATTTGTTACATATCAAGATTGTATAGGGGGTTAAGAAAAGTTTACGTAAGATCTAATTATTAACTCCAGTCAAAGAGAGCTTCCCTCCCCACTTCCTAAAACCATACTCATCTGCAGAAAGACTCATCAGGACATCTCTGCACATCTTGAAAAGGAGAAATGGGGAGAGGAAGAGTCTTTACTTCTTCAGCATTTCAGATCTTGAAGAACAAAGGGTGAGATACAAACAAGAACAAATGGATTTAGTATGAGCTGAAGTCTCACAACTTTTATTCATCTGGTTGTCTCCAGACTTCATTGGCACTATTTGCATGATAAGCAGCAGAAATCTTCTTCTGTAACACTTGGAAGTTATCTTTGGCTTGCTTTCATAGATTTTTATGAGAAAAAATGTCGACTGAAATCTCATACCTGTGCCAAAACTAACTTTCAGTATGTTCCATTTGAATCAATCCAGCTGGAAAATCACTTCAAAACAGGATCTTATTGAAACTCTGAAGCCCTTATCTGCTAGGAGCTTTCTTAATAATTCTTTTTTAAATAAGACACTGAACTTGATGAGACACAGAATATTTTTGTCTAATAAAATATTGAATAATTCCATACAATCTAATGGATGCTCAGGTAAAAAATCCTCATGCAAAAACGTTTCCCACAACATGTAATGCTTAGAAAGCACAACTCAAAATTATATTAATTATCCTATAGTTTTGATAACAGAAACACCAATCTTTCTTTGCAGAGGTAATTCTTAGACAAAATCAGGCATTGCTGGAAAATAATCAAGTACAAAAATGAAAAGCTATGCCCTTGTTGCTCCATATTTGGAAAGCCAAACATTTCTGCATCAAACCCAATAGCTCTGAAAGCTGAATGGATAGTTACAACATGGCATATAGCAAATTATCTAGGGGACAATTCTTACAGTTTTTCAGTTCAGCATCTTTCTGTGGTTGTATAGCTGGGAAAACATGAAGATGGAAGGGAATGACTTGTGTTTCTTGAGATGTGTTTTTAAACCTGAGAGTCAGGAATTCCTCAAACTGAGGTCTTAAAATAGTAACAGGTAACATTGAGAGCAAGACAGTACTGACCTGGGAAGTACTCCATGAATGGTAGGTTACCTTCACAAGGCAAATTGCATCAGTTTTATAACTCAGAACACTAAACAGTGACACCAAAGCCTCCAAACAGCAGAAAAAAAAATGTTGCTGTTGCAAGTGTTTAGAATACAAACTACTAAAGAAACACACACTTGGTGTTCAAAATTTTTACAGTCTTGCCAAGTACATTTTAGTTCCCTCTGTGATCATCCCATAAACTGAAGAGTGTGTTCGGCTCATGTTTGATGGGCTGAATTCTATAGGCTAAATTCTAAATGCAAGGCTATGTTTCCACATTCTAGCATAATACAGTCAATGCAACTCAACCGTGCAAATAATATTTGAATGTCTCAAGGTTTTGGTTTCTGTATAAAATGCCTGTAAGAGGAGAGCAAAATAGGAAGCTTTCATGGAGATGGATTCTGAATAGAAGAAGATACACAAAATCATGAGTTGTTACATGACATATTAACTCTTCTTTATGTTTCAAAGTTAATGTGTAAACTTATTCTCAAAGCAACTGTTGTGATATCCTGAAAGCATCTCTGCCCATGAGGAAATAATTTAAACTTGAATAGTAGCAGCAAATCCTAAGAAAACATTAATGATGCATCACCAGAGGAAAAAGGGTTTGAATCTGCTTTTCCACAGCAAGAGGCACTCTGCTTTTTCTTCGGTACAGCAACCACAGTCAAAAGGCATATGGGGTTGCCATGTTTAGAGCACTGTCATTCAATAAGATAATTTCCTGATTTTTTTTAAAAACACAGTTTTTGTGCATATAAAGAAAGCAATTCTGTAAAGAAAGTCAGTGCTCCTTCCATTTAACAGCTGCATACCAGAAATCTTTGCCAACTACTGTTCAATGTAATTAATTAAAAAAATACAAATATTCTGACTATTGACCAGCTATTTTGTTTGGAGTCCAGCAAAAGAAGACAGACAGCAGGGCCAACAGATGAGAACACAGAGTATCCCCAGTGAGGCTGCTGCTGCCTGTGTGAAATAGTGCAGGGATCAGTGCAGGGAGCATGCACTATTATCCAATTAATTTTCTATTAAAGGACATGCACAGAACAAGCAGCAGCTGCACACAGCTTCATTCATCTCCTAGAATCCAAATTTTAAAGCGTGGCTGCAGAAGCGTGGAACATTTAAGGGAAAAATGCTGGATTTCCCAGTAAACCAGATGCGTCACATTTCTTCAGGGAGGCAAGGCAGTAGTGATGCTGCTCCTGAGTGGGAAAGTTTACTTTTCCTGCAGCTGCACTGCTGCAGGCTTCCTGTATATCCAGGTAGGCTCAGTTCCTCCTAAACTCCCTGTTTTCATAGCTCTCCCCACACAGAAGGACCATAAAATTCTTTGTGTTCCCTGTTGTGCTGCTTCCCACACATAAGACCCCCTGATCCATGGGCCTGGTTAGGCAAAGTGGTGTGTCTGGTTTCGATGAGGCACAAGCTGTGGAATCCTCAGAAACCAGGCTGAAACAGCACTGAAGCCAGACTTGTTTCAGGAAGGAGTCTGTTTTGAATTATGCTTCTTATTAGTGGTAGATTTAAAAATTAGGGAACTATAAGTAAATCTGGAACTTAACAAGGCTTAAAATAGGCCTGGGTCACAAAACTTGATGACTGTGTGATGGGCTGGTCTTCACTGCAACAAGGAGGTCTTTAACAAAAAAGGTAAGTATAAAAAGCCAGAGTGACTGGAGTATGGGAGACGGGAAATAATAAAGGTAAGTTTTTTCTTCCCATCTTACGTCCTGAAACACAGAAGAAGTTTACACAAATGGTAAACATATGGAATAAATTATCAGGAGAGTGATCTCAAAACAAAGACTACAACAGAGTTCAAGTGACACATTTCTGGAGCAGAAATGGATGGTGCCATAAAGTCAACACAAGAAAGTAGGATTATGATTAACTTGAAAAAGGGCAAGCAAATTAGGTTACAAGCCATTTTCCTATTCCTTATGGCAGCTTCCCAAGACTACACATCTGAAATGTGTAATTTAACATAAGCCAAAAGAGACTTCCTTGCCAACTACAGAAAAATTAATCAAACATATTCTTGTACCAGATGAGTAGTAGGTATTTATACAAATAAAGAGGCATGATCTATTTATACACATATGCACCCAGATGCCTGTGCATGTTTATTATAGTTGAATTGAAATTAGATAACCAACATAAAAACCATTACACAACATTATACAGGTCAGTTAGTTCACTGCTTGAGTTTCAGCCAGGCTGGCCATAACGTCAGGTAATAAAGCTGCAATGCTTTGAAAACACAGATGTATTTGAAAAGAGTTGCTGCGTGTGATTAAAAGAGATGTGAGAGGTCAGGAGAGCGATACAATCTAACACCATGTCTACACTGCAGACTTCAGCGGGCACAGCTACACCAAGCAGAAGTAGGAAACTGTTTAATACCTGACTGATACAGCCATACTGCCAGCTGTGCCACAAGTGTTAATATAATTACACTGCTATAAAGCTGAAATTTCATAAGGCCAACTTCTTTTACTTAGTGTTTTTCCTATGCTGGTATGATATACAGATGTGCTAACAGAACCACAACCCTAACACAAACACTTTCTGCAGCAATAACATAGATACAGCCAAAACCATCCAGGGCACAAAAACACATGTTAAGAGTTTACTTTGACAATTTCTACACTAAATATATTACATCACCAATGTACTCCAAATACACACAACTAGGGATTTGTGGGAAAAACATACAAAAGCTGCCCCATAAGCAACATTCCAGCAAAGCTGGCCCTTCCAGCAGCCCAGCTGTGTTGCTTAGCAACAGCATCTCTTTTTGCGCTGCCCACACACCTGTGCTAACAGACGCCAATACGAAGGGGCCTGTTCCCACTGCTTCAATGTTTTCCTCAAGTTCCATGGCTTGATTTTGCCAGCTGCAACCATTGGGACATTGGCAGAGGAACGAAGTTGAGCTGTAGTCTGCCATCCTAAACCCTGTCACAGGTAATGACAGAAAGCCGAGAGGGACAAAGTCGGCACCGAACTCTGAAAGACGGAAAGACGTCAGGGAGAAACTGAATCCCCAGAGTACCACCCTCCACAACCACCGACCCAACCCTTCCCGCCCCTGCGGGAGGAGGGGGAGACGCCAGCCAGGCTTAGTGGGCGGGACAATCAAGGGGTCAGTCAGAGAGAATTCTCGGGGCATTCTTATCCAATAGCCGATTTTTCCTGCCCTTCGGGGCGGAACGCGCAGCGGGAGTTGGCGCTGAGCGCCACGTTTGGTTCTGGCGCGGGGGCGGGCCCGCGCGCTGCCCTCACGCAGGATGGCCGCCGGTAGCGGTCACGTGGGAGGCAGCGCCCTCACGGCGGCCTATAAACATGGAGGGGGGGCAGTGGGGATGAAGCGCATGCGCAGCGCTGAGGGGCGGGGGAAGAACAGGCGGGAAGCCCCGACCCCGGAGCATAAAGCTCCGCCCAGTACCACAAAACCCCGCCTCCTGGCCCTAAGCACCGCCTTCGTGGCGGGAAACCCCGCCCCGGCGATGATAAACCCCGCCCCCTCGTGGCCCCTGGCCGTGCCGCTGCGGTCGGGGGG
>VYXD01009497.1:85217-118026 GCA_013397195.1 Hylia prasina
GGGCGTGCGAGGGCAGCAGCCCCTAGAGCCGCGGCGGGCGCTGGGCGATCTCTTCCAGTGCACGGGTTCGGGGGTTCTCTCCCTCCCATCCCCCCAGTTCCTCCTCCCCGGCTACTTCCTCCCCCCGTGCCCGTCCGTGGGGAACCGCAGCGCTCCGGCTCGCTTCCCTGCAGGGAGGAAGGAGCGGGCCCGTCCCCCTTCCCGGCTGGGCGCCCGCAGCCCCCGTCCGCTCCCGGGAGCCGGCACCTCCCCCCGCCCGGGCGCGTTCGGGGGCTGCGGGCTCCGGGCCGCGGGGAGGTGTTCGGGGGCTCCCGCGGACACGCGTGCGGGGCGTGTGACCGCCGAGCCATCCGGGGGAAGTCTCTGCCACCGCGGGGTGCTGGCAGGGCCAACTGCCCGAATCAGCCGAAAAAAAGTAATGAACTTCTCCGCTGAACAGCTGAGGAGCCGACGAAAGGGTTACTGAATTGCTGGGCTGTTGTATTATCAGTCATATACCTCTGACCTTGACTGTCCACGCTCCTAGGATGCGTTGGAGTGTAGGAATATTATTTCTCATCGTGAAAGGTTATAGTGTTAGTACAGAATTCTGAATACGGGTGGCTTCTTTTACCTTCAGGAAGTCGTATTTAAGTTGTTGTTGTTAATTAAAATACATTGTATACTTAAAGATAGGCTTTTCTCCTATCCTTATCAAAAAGTTCGCTATCCTGAAACCATTTTAATTTCAGTGGGACTCTTGAGAACTTCTGTTTCTGCCCCAGGAACTTCTGCAGCTTTGCCATTCAAATTACCCACGCTTTTTGAAATCTTCCTTCTAAGGCCATGCACTCGATTACATGGCTGGACGCCTGCTGGAGTCTACTGCAGCTCATCACCGTCACAGAATATTTTTTTTTAAACACTTTGATTGTAAGAGCTAATGCTTGAAACATTGCTCTCACCACATCTCACTTGTCTTGTTTCCTAACTGCAGTTTCTAACTATGTTACTTGCATATCATACTATCTGTAGTTAAAATTTGCATGGAAGGCCACCAGAAAAAAAAAATATAGGAAAGCTTCTCATAATTTCATACGATGAAATACATTCTTAATAATTTAGAAAAAACCCCCAACATTACCCTTAGAGGGCCTTTCTAAATCTTGGTATTTTCTGTGTACTGAATTCTGGAACTCATGGTCAGATGCAGAGCATATGTGTTTGTTTTGTTTGCTAATTTCACTGTGTGAAACTCATCTTGAAACTCTTCAATGTTTGAAGTGCTTTAAATTTTTTTTTGAGGGGAAGGATGCAATGTGGATGAGATAATTTGAGATTGTGGTTTCTTTCTCAGTCATGGTACCTCATTTACACAACTTGTCCTTCCTTCCCATCGTTATCCAGTCTGCCATGGAAAGAGACACACATAAGTTTGTATTTTGAAGTGAAACCAAGAGCACCTATTTTTCTCAAGAGCGTTGTGTATATGTACTTTCAGAGTCACTATGAACAGCAGTCTAAATTATACACAGGTATCTAATGTTTGTACTGTATGTACACCTTTAGCTTTTCTGGTTTCCTTTTGTGCTGTCTATAGAACTGAAGTTAAGGCAATGGAATTATTTACCAATGATCTTTAATTACTGCTATAAATATTACTGCTAGTAACTAACAGTTTGCAACTTTTAATTGTTATCTTCATTATGGTTATACATGTTAAAATTAAATAGCCAGCTTATCTTTGAAAAAGAAAATACGGCATTACTTTTTACAGTTTGTGTTAAACTCTCTTTTTGAAGGTTATCAGTCAAGTGCATGAAACTTAGAAATGAGAGTAATCCAGGCTGTATGAGCATATGATTTTCTTTCACTGATATGTGTAGTATCTCACAATCTTTTATGTAGGCTTCTTCTTTTTTTTGCTCAAACTGTTCCTGTAGTGAAGATGTATGGTAGTGGAGGAGGGAAGGGACCTCTGTAATATCTTTACTATTCATCAAGAAACTGTTCCACAATTCAAAGACCACAATTAGTAAGTAGATAGC
This sequence comes from Hylia prasina, assembly GCA_013397195.1. Taxonomy (NCBI): domain Eukaryota; kingdom Metazoa; phylum Chordata; class Aves; order Passeriformes; family Sylviidae; genus Hylia; species Hylia prasina. Next base: position 87,245 of record VYXD01009497.1, read on the forward strand.
TATTCATTTTTGCATACTCTTCTTCGAGGATGCTTCTTAATGTATTATTTTAATGGCTCACAGTTATTGATCCAGCACCTCTGTGAGGTGAGGGAACATTGTTTTCCCATTGGTAAAATTAGTGTAATAAACAAGATGTGATTGGGGTTGTAAAAAAATAATCAGTGGTGGAACAGAATTAGAATTCAAACTCACCATGTTTCCATGCTGTGCTGGTTTCTCCAGGTAATGATATGAGCTGGATGTCTATGTTTAGTGGCCATTACAAGTGTGGTGCTTCTTCATATCAGGTTCAGTTGAGAACGTGCAGCTAATGGGTAGCAACAAGCACTGTGTTTTAGTCTGATGTTCATGTAGCAGAGAGGCCCTCACAGGTGCAAAATCCCCTAAATACTGTGCTCTTCTGCTCTTCCTCCTTTTCATGGTCTTTTCGCCTATGATTTCCAACTTCTGCAACAAGTGGAGGAATGATCATATGGATTTCCTTATTCCTGCTTACCCTTGATTGATGGTTGGAATATGTCCACCCACTATGCTGAACAAGTAAGGGTCCTACTGGAAAACATACTAAGTGCTCCTGTAGTTAAACATGGTGATAATGGGAATAAACACACCAGGGGATGAATTAAAGTTGCACAGGAAATTTTCCGACTTGCGGGTGCTTTACTTTGAACCTAAACAATATTATATCTTTAACACAAAAACAAATTCTGTCACACATGCTGGCAAGGTCATTATAGTTGCATATCAGTGGCGCTGAAATGTTCCAGGCAGATGCACAGCTTGAGCTGAGGGCTAACTGCATTACTAGGAAACAGGAGGAAGCTGTTTCTGTGAAGTTGAAGGGGAAAGGTCAGTGTGGCAATAGACTTATTGCAGAGGATTATTGGGATTGCACAATCCCATCCTGTCTTTGACTTGTTCAAGTGGTAGGAGGGAAACATGGGAGACAGAAACAGGGTCCTCTGGTCATGAGTTGAACTCCTGGTAGGAGGAGAAAGTAAGTTTGTTGCTCTTTTATCTCCTTCTTTACACCTTGGAGGTGTGTGGTAGTGTATGTAACTTCTTCATTCCCCACCCATTTCCCTGCATTTACAGATGATGCTTGAGACAGTGGCGTTTAGTGAAGGAAGACCAGCCCTGCTCTGCCTTTTCTTCTTTTGAAAAGGCATCCTGTGTTGTATTTATGTGATATTTTGGGTGTTTGGCAGAGTGAAATGTCGCTCTTTTTTGTCCCCTCAGATTGTTGCTGGTTACACAGGTTGTTGGAGGCCTGGTCACATATATTTTTCCTTATTAAGTTTTGGCTTGTTCATAGCTGAGAAGGAGTTTGAAGGCTGCTTCTTCCCCCAAAGGCATATTATTTCTTCTGTAATGTGAACCAGACTGGTTGCTTCAGTCATCTTGACTGGAAAAAAAAATAGTGAGTTTTTTTCAGTAATAAAGATTTAGTTGGAAGTAAGGCTTCTTTATTTTTTCACAGCTTTTGATGGTGTCATGATCATTAGATATGTGTATCACTTAAAATTTTTCCCCTGTTCATGACACCTGTGACTATAGTATGGGTACTATTGCTTTGTCTTTTCTTCAGTTTTCCTTTCCACCTTGGCAATATTTCTTGTTTGAATCTTCTGTATTAGTATTTTAGAAGTTACAGATACTTTCACTGTGAAAATAGGATAAAATTTTCTCTAGTTTGTTTGGAACCCTATATCCCACCTTAATACCATTTTCCTTGTTCTATTAAGCAAAACCCCTAACCAAAACAGAAACCAGTGTTCTTGCCCTAAAGATCATTTCCACTCAGATATTATTAATTTTGTTTAAATGCTTAGTTATATTGTCCAAATCACCTTTTTCTGTGTGATTCCTCTTTTTTTTCCCCTTCAAATTGATACTGTTTACCTACTTGTTTAGTTGCATCTTGGAAATAGCTTGCAGAAAAGGGCAAGGCAAGAAAACTACAAGACATTGGATCCAGTGCATGAGTTGCTTACCTTTTATTTTTGGACTACACTGGTTATATTTACCCCAATCCCCCCAAAAACAAACTGTCCATTTTCATTTTCCATGTCAGCTGTTCTTGGACTTGCTCCTTACCTGCCTGTCATAGAAAAAGCCTTTTGGGTACAGTGTGGCTCTTCTTTATTGATCGGTTCAAATTTAAAAGCACACCATTGTTTAAAACTTTACCCTTTTATAAAGTATAATTTCCAAGTTTCCAAGGCTTTAACAAATACCAGATCTTGCTGAAGAATCCATCTGTACAAGATAAACCAGGGTGATTACTGTAGACATGTATTTACAGCTTTGGTAGTATGTATGTGTTTCAATAATAATGGGCTAAGATTAGAAACAGTGAGGTGAAAAAAATGCACAGAGGGATTCCTGGTAAGAAATAACCTCCAGTGATTTGAAACATAGTTCAATTGTCTCTGCCATAAATTCGGGAATAAGTGTCATATATGGGTGATAAAAATGGCATAGGCTATTTTTTATATACTCATTATTCACTTAGTTTGTCTTTTTCAATTAACATGGAGTCTATCTTTCTCATCTGACTGGGTTTACGTTTCTTTCATAATCATATGTCAACAAACCACAATAGACAAAGCATAATGTGGCATACAGTGTAAATCTTTAGGTTAATCCTTAACATTTTTTATTATAGTTCATTTGGAATCACTTTGTAACTTGATCATGATTTGTACTGGTGTGGTTTTTTTCATTATATGCTTAATATGTTACAGCTTCATCTTTTCTCACCTCTTTAATGTAGAGAGAGGATGCTCAACTACTCATCCAATGAGATTAGAGATAGATATACAGCTATATATATAGTCCTTGATTATAATTTTTCTTTTTTAATCTTTTAAAAGAGATGCCTTATTGATTTACTTCATTTGAGGAGTCTTAGCAGTTTGTGTATACTTTTGCTTTTAAAATCACTAATAAAACTGTTGACTGTCAACGTTTTTCATGATACTTACTTTGTATGTGTCAACACAACATAACCTTGCTTCTGGGAATTTAAGGTACAGCAATTTTTAAAGGCAGACCTTTCCAGGGCTTTGCACTAGAATGAATGCACACCTTCTTGTTAGGATGGATAAATGTGGTATTTTTAGACATCTTGAAGTTCAGTCACTTTTATTTTACATCATGTGTTCTGTTTCTGATTAAGTGTATATATATTTAAAAGGCAATTTAGCAAACTCTGGAGAGAGACTTTAAAACAGTTGCGAAGTCAGGGGGAGAGCAGAAGCAAAATCCTCAAATATTTCTTTATTTAAGAGAACAGGCAGTGACAGATATTGCTTGATAGTTTGTCTTCAGGCTTGTTCCCTATTAATGAATCACATGAATACTTTGAAATCAAATTAATTGCTTTCTGATGCCAGCCTGTGAAAAGCTGAAAGATACATGGCAGGCTGTTTAATATTGGTCACCTTTGGACACTATGTGTGTAATATATGTGCCTAGCTTGCAGCCATCTCCCAAAATTCTCTGGCCCGCTGTCCCAAGTTCTCTGGCTGGCAGCCAGCTGCTGGTTCTCTCAAGCCTTGAGGCAGAGGAGAGAAGAGCCCAGTGGCTGCAGGAATTGCTCTGCGTGGCTGCTGTTGCCTTCTTGTGCAAGTGGCAGCGCAGCTGTGAGTGTCCCTGGTCATATGATGGATGTGTGTCCAGCCTCCAAACTGGCCTGAGTTCTCCTTGGGCCATGGGCTCTGCCATGCGCATGGAAATTCTCCTATCTCATTGCCACTTTCTGATTCTTGTCATTTGAGTGTCAACTCATCAGTTGATGCATCTGTGATGGAGTGATTAACTTCTTGATAATGTGATTGGATAACATTTTGGTTATCTGCTGGAGGAGGGGAGAAAGAAAGGCCCAGCACATAGTCTTTGAGTGTCTCTGTGGGAATCTGCTTGGCCCACCCTGACAAAAAATTGAGGTTGTTCTGTCCTAAGTATGTTTGTTAAGTGTGACTTACATTTACAATATTAAATCCTGTAAACAACAAATGTGCTATGATTTGTTGTGCTTAGCACTCTTTAACACAGCACTTGCTTTGGGCTAGAAATTTACAATGTTCTTGAAAAATTCCATCTGTGTGGTTTCAGCCTTCATTAAAGAAAATAGCTCCAAAGACTTTAAAACAATTAAAATCTTGCAGTGTTGTCTGTTTATAATAATTGAAGTAAAGAGAACCATGAACTGTTTTAACAATGAAAAGCAAAATAAATCTTAGCTTTTCTCCTTGTAAAAGGACTGTAGATGAAAATGCAATTAAAATGGCATTTAGCTTTTGACTGTTCTGTGGACTGGCAATTAAGTTTTGAACTGTATGAGCTGGTTGAAGTGGACAGAGCTAGAGGTGTGACTTTCCTTTTCGGTCAGTTTGTAACCTGTATTGGCAAAACAATTTGTGAGTGAATTATATCAGTTGGATCTTTCAGTTTGGTAGCTTTTGTTCATTGCTGCAGGCAAATAATTTCTCTGGGGTATGTTGCAAGCAAATTTAACATCAGGACCTTTAAGAAACAGAGCAACAAGTATGGGTATTTAAGCTATCAAGCAGTCTAAGAAGCTTAAGAAAAGAGGTGTTAAATAGGTTTCCATTGTGTATTTTTCTTTGCTTTGTCTTTGTTTATCTGTTTTAGGTTTTAAATTTTTTTTTCTATTTTTGTGTTTTCAGTGGAAACAGCTGATTGTCTGCAATGTGTGATCCTAAATAGCTGCTCAGTTCATTAGGAAAAAATTTATGGGAATATGTAAATTTTTTTTAAAAAAATTATCTTTTTTTCTCTGGGGTAACTGCTTAGTTAAAGTGCTTTTAGACCAGAAATCTGTTCAAAGAAGTTTCCTTTTTGGAATTTATCTCTTACTCCTTTTAAAATTTCTTGATGGATCAGCTGCTGCTGAAGCATGAAACAGGTCTACACCGAAGTGCTCGTGAGTAGTAGTTTTGTGTTCTGAGTAGCATTAAACTAATACAGGAGAGACCAAGCTGTGGATCATCCTGTAGAGGGGAGAGCAAGTAAGTGACTAGAATAGTGGTGAGAAATGGATAAATTTTGCTACTTCTCTTTGAAGTTTACTGTCTGAAACTTGGGTCTGCCATACTGAAGTCCCAAGTTCTGTTCTAATTCCTACGTAAATCACATTGTGGGAAGTCAGAGAAATTACAGGCACATTTCCTTAGGTTAAGGCAGTCCATATTCCTCCACAGTGTGGAAGTACAGGAAGTGAAGAGATGATCATAACTTAGATGACTTACTGGCTTCTTGTCCAGAGAAGCTTAGGGTGTTACTCATCTTGTGCATCTGGTACATCCTGGATGGATTTATAACAGTAGATTAGAACAAGATATATAACATACTGTGTAATTGTGAGTAGATAAGAAAAATCTATGATACAGTAAAATGTAATTTTCAAGTAAACAGCTTCTTTAGCATTGTGTGTGTCAGGTCTGTCTTCATGTTGGGGTTGTGATGAATCAAGCCATATGGTACCTCTGGACATATGGAAGTAATAGTGTTAGTGTTCCACGATGAAACCCCCCTGACTGTGGGTACATCGAGGCTCAGAGAACTTGTTTGACATACTCATGTGAGAGGGAACCATCTCAGGGATGTCTTCTGTAACTGCTGCTGTTTAGAAATGACAGACTTGTATATGCTTGCTCTCTTTCTGCCTTTCTCCTCCAACTCTACTTACCCTGAGAGTAAATGGAGCATCTACTTCTGCCCAGATCTTCCATGGTTGAAAATTCTCTATTATTTCTGCTTTTGAAGTCCAAGGTTTTCTGGAAAACAACCAGATCTGTCAGCAATATAGTTAGTCCTCAAATTTTTGTATCCAGTGTATTTTAAGCCAGAAGTGGTAATCCTTTTTTTAAGAATAATCAACTTGGTTTCTCTTCCCCACATACTCCTTGTGTTACTACAACTTTTGTATTTGAATAAAGCTTTGACTGTCAGAATCTGAGATGGCAGAATTCTCACCTGGGTTGAGCTTTTCCAAGAAGTAAAGAATCCCCCTGAGTTTAGATGAAGACTTCTGAATCCAAGTTTTGTGATTGGTGTCCAAAGGTTGCCATGCAAGTATTGCTCCCGATTTATAAACATGACTAATTCCTCTAAAGTTTTGCATATTGGTGCCTAGGTAGAACTTTGAAGCTGCTATCTAATTTTTAAAAGAAATATATAAAAGTATGGAAAAATAAATATTTAATTAGGCATTCCTTCTCCAAGTGAAAGCTTGTTTTGTACTGGCAAATCCTGTTTTGTTTCACTGAGAGAAAAACTGTTGATTTATTTTGAACTGTTTTGATTTTTGCTCTGAATAGTAAAAGTATCAGTCTTTTTGACCTTAGTTTTGTAGTTGGTCAAGATCATTGGGTTCTGCGGATTCTCATCTGCCAGCTTGCTTAGCAATTCCAATCATTGGAATTTACGAAGGTGCATACTTTTTCTGTGGGTTTGGAAAAAATCCCCGTAGGCATTCTTGGTGTACAGCATAGAGGCTGTTGGGGGTATGTCTGGAGGATTCATTAATACATGTTAAGTGCCTTTCCTTCTGTCCTTCTAAAGGAGGAATGCCACAGAATTGAGTGAAGGTCTCTCCCATTCAGAATTGCTTTGGAAAATGTAATGGGGAAGATCCTCTGTCTTACAGAGAGAGGAGGATCAATATCATTCTTCAGAACTCTAAAATACTGTAAAACATGAATAATTTTGCCACATTCTGTGAGGACTGTAATCTAAAAATCTAAATAATAATCTAGAAAATTATTTGTAAAGAAGAACATTTTTGTAATAACTGTGCTAGAGTTCTTAAAGGATAACTTTTGACATGCTTTCTTGCAGCCTGTAATACAAAGGGCAATATGTTTCTGTTTTATAAAGGAAAAAGCAGGCAATTAAGTTTTTAATTTAGGAAATCTGCAGTACATACTCATGTAAACTTTTGCACCTAGCCAGTTGTGTACTTAATTGACTGTTATTTATGTTTCTGTATTTAAATGGAATGTCTCATCTAATTGGAAAAGTTAGAAGATTAAAATCGTACAATCCATATGCATTTGCATCCATACAGAGGGAACCAAGGTGTGTATATATATATGTGTCTGTGGGGGTGGGCAGGCACTGTGAGAAGGTGTTTTGTTACCTACAAATGCTTTCTCTTATTCAATGTTACCCATTCAGGTATATTTATGTTAACAAGCAGGAATTTTTTTCTTATGTTTCTCCTTTTCTGTTTTTGAGATAATTGTATGTTGATTGGTAACTATAAGAAACTTTTAGTGTTGCTTTTTGCCATTGTTTTGTTAATCAGGAAAACATACTCCTGGGTGAGTTACTCCCACAAATTCAATCTACTGCATTCTTTTGGTCCTATGGATTGGATATTTGCTATATTAAAAGAACTGTGGTAACTTTTATGGAATGCTTTGTTTCTACATGACTATATAAAAGTATCATCTGAATAAGAATTAAAAAACTTAACTGCGTAGGCTAGAGCCCTAGTTTGTGATTTTGCAGATGCGGGTATGCTTAGTTTAAAGTACACTGTTGAGCTTGACTCCTTTGATATGGTTATTGTGCCTATGTTATTGTTTTCAGGATTGCTTTGGATATGAATCTTTAGTCAATCAGTTATTTCAGAGGCATTGTGAGAACACTTGAAAATACTGTAACCAGTAAGTGAGCTATATTAGTATCTGGGTAAGTGTTACTGCTGAAATAATAAATTACACAACCATCTTTGGAACTTGAACTTCTGAAATAACATGGCAGTAATATATGCATAAAGGCTATTTCCATGTTTTAGCTTTGTCTTTTACTTTAAGTGATGGAAAGTAATTGTTATAGGACTGCAATTTATTAGGACTTACGTAGCATAATTAAGTGAGCAAGAATCAAATGTCACCACAAGATTTGCTGTGCTAAGCATAAGTAGATAGAGAACAAATGTATCCCATTTAGAATCTAAAATGTCTGTTAACTATGCTGTGAGTAGGGCTGAAAATAATTTTCTTAGTTTTTTCACAGTGGTATCAGGACAAACTCATTACAGCAGTATTTTGTCTTCTTTTGAGGTGTATTTATTTTTCTTTTTTTATTTAGCTGTTGAAACATTTGTTTCCCAAACGTTAAAAGGAGAAAATCTATCCAAGAAAGCAAAAGAAGGAAGGGAAGTTCTTCTTAAGAAGATAAATGATATTAAGGCAAGGTAAGTGAACTTCATGGCTTCAATATGTTATAAAGTCACTTACTGATAACTTAAAGTTTTTTTGCAATCTTTTAATAAACATTAACTGTATTAACAATTAAATTTTTTTTTTTCAAAAAATATATATGTGTTCAAGTCTTTTCTTCTCAAAACTGCTATACTTTAGTAAGAAATGAGATCAGAATGATTTGTCCCATTTGAATTGCTTAATATTCTGAAATCTGATTGCAAGCTAGTTCTGCCTTCACCTCTGCTTTGGTAAGATTCATTAAAACATGAGAAATATAATATATTGAGGATATGAATGAGCTTCCTATCACCATACTCAGCTGGTGTACGACAGCATAATTCAGTGCTGACTTTGCTTTACTGCATATTCTGTTGTTTAGCTCAGTAATAGAAAACTGAAACAACTGAAAATTATTTATAAATCATCAGTTTGTTTAAGCAAGCTGCTACGACAGACAAAGCAGAGGGTTGTGGGTGTTTTTGTTTTAATATCAAGGATTACTTGAAAGTTCTATGGTGTGTTAATTTCAGCCAGCAATTCAGCTGAAGAGATTTAGCTGTACTTTCATTTGCACTACAGAATTTTATTTGACAAATCTCTTTACTTAAAACTCTTATCAACTGGTTTATAGCCTGGTACTTGCTGTTCTTTTCACATTGTTTTTTTCATAGTGTTTTTCTGGTGATCACTCCTGTGTAATCTCTCCTAAGCATTCCATTGATGGCGTCCTTCTGCCCTTGTGGCAACTTGTTTATAATTTCAAGGATACACAATCGTCTGGTGAGGGCGCTGACTGGAGGGAGACATGAGATGTGTCCCAAAATTTTGTATTTGAAGTTTTGTGTTCCTTTCATTCAGGCTGTAAATGCTTAGGGAACTAGCTCTCCCTCATAATCTCCTTTAAGAAAGTAGTATTTTATTTATTTTTTTGCTCTTTCCTGTGTTTTCCATTCTGGGTTATTGAGTTAACTGTGACTGTACAGATGACTTGCAGATACAGGGCTACTGACTTTTTTCTTAACTGACTGATGCTTTTTTGGATGATGAAATACCAAAGGGAGGGAACTTGCATTTATGAACATATTGACACTGAATCTTTTGCTATTCATTTTTGTGACCCCATGGTTTCACATCTTACTTTAATTTCTAATGCCTTACTCATTTCCTGTAATATTATTCACTGTTAACAGTGTTTTGCCTTTCATGCAGGCTACAAAATACATGCACATTGTAGTCTTCTTTGATTTTAACATCCCACATGTTGGGCTGTGTCTATTACTGCCGCTTGCTACACTGGATTTCTTAGATCTGGCCTTTTATCTCTGTTTGCATTTCTCAGTTTCTTATCTCTAGACCATTCCCTTCTCTTCTGCTCATTTCTTGCCAGCATCTCCTTATTGGCTAACCTGATACACTTACTACTGCTTATTATTCATAAAGGTGATCTTGGCAGCTGCATTTTATTTGCCAGTTAGTTCATAGCTCATGAATGTTTCTTGAATGCCATTCCACATCACTCTGTCCTGAAAAATTTGTCTGTATCATCAAACTGAATCCTATTTTGTTTCTAAAATATCAAGAATTATCTCTGAAGAAACAGTATGTAAAAGTATGTTTTCCCTCTGGGATGAATTTTTTTTGTTTGTTTCCTAGGCATTATATAAGTTGAGATCTCCTTATTTGAAAAGGAATTTTTATTTAGGCATGTGTTAACTTTTATATTTCTGGTTAATTATTCATACATTGTCATTTGGATTTCTGCAAATTTACTGCAGCTATACCCACTATTTTTAATTCTTTTGCTTTGCCTGTTGAACTACTGGTTTATTTCAAAATATGCTTAATGGTTTTACTTGCGCACAAAACTTCCTTAAATTTGTTAACATTTAGAAAGTTTACTAAAATTAAAGATGCTTTTGTGTGTTTTTATACCTTAAGATGTCTGAGCAGATTGTATGTTCCTAGAAGAGGTTGCTCAGTCTGGATTTGGCTTTGTTCAAGCCTTCCTTGAAGTGACTGGGAATTCTCTCAGCTGCAAAGGCAAAAGGAAAACTGAGCAAATACTTTAAGCCAAAGATAAAGACCTCAGAATTTTCAAGGAAAACTTGCAGCGCTGAGTTCCGGCCACAGAACTTGTTGAAAACTGGTTGATGTTCCGTGCCTTGGGTTTGCCTTGCTTTATGACGTTTCCTCTTCTTCTTTCTCTGCAGTTATCCTCAAGAGTTCCCGGAGGAAGGTGAGTCTCGTGCCCTGCTCCCCGCCGTTCCCGCCGCGCTGTTTTCCCGAGGCCGAGGGGCCTGGCGCCCCCTGCTGCGCCTGGCGGGGAACAGCCACCGGGGCTGCCGCCGGCGGCGAGCGCAGCGCGGAGCGCTGGCCGATGGAAGCGTTGGTCTGGAAATGTAGCTCAGCGTTTAATGTACAACGGAGCTCGTCATGGGGCTTATTTATTATAAATTTAGTACAAACGGGGCTTTATTAGCGAGAGTGCAGCCTTGAGAAAGACCGTGTGTGCGGGTTTATTTTTTTCCGGAGGAAGTGCATGCAAAGTAGCCTGCTTGGGAGATAAAATTTTAGCAGGGATCACTTATTTAATTTTTTTTTTTCTTTTTTTCCTTAACGTTGCAAAAGTCTTCAATTCCGTAGTGATGTTTCTTTAACCTTTTAATAGGATCATCTCGTGGCAATATGATATTGGCTTTCGATCCGCACTGAATGAATGTTTTCATAGTGCAGTGGGAGCTCAGACCTTTAGCTGGAGAGGAGATGATTTAGTGTGCGAGTAATGAAAACTGAAGTGTGGGTTATCTATTGTCTTCTAGTGGAGTTTAAACAAAGCTGCAGAGTTCAATTTAGAGAAGACTGAAGGGTTTGTTGCTACAGTGTTCTGTTCTGTAACTAAACCTGGAAGGGCTCTTATTTCCATGATGCTAATTCTTGAGGTCATGACCTATAGCCTGTGGATGCTGGTATGAGGGTCACAGTGCGAGGTCAAAAAAGCCTATGCAAAGCTTCACTTTTTGCAGTGGTTGAAGAACTGTCTGTTTCTGGACAAGGAGGTTCAAATGTGTAGGCTGCAGTGTGCCTCCTGAGAAAGTGAAAATATGTAAGTCATATTAGGCAAGTAATGTTGTAACAAGGCACAACATGTTCATACATTTCTTATGCCTGTTTAAATCAAGTTTGCGACCATAACAGTTCAACTGAAAGGGACAGTGCAACTTGACACTTCCCAAAGATTCAAGATTGCCAACATTCTGTAAACTCCAAATATGTGATTGTTTAAAAATTGTGTTACAGTAATTTGCTATTTTTTATATTGCACCTCAGTACTGTTACAGGAGATAAAATGTAGTTTTCCTCTTCTCCTCACTGTCCAACAGAACCGAGTGTGGGAAAGTAAAATGTTATTTTGTTAAGAAAATTACTAATATGAAATTAGGCAGGGTGGTTGTTTCATTGCGAACCTATCTTACTTTGGAAGAGCATGTTTTTGAAGATTTAATAACTTCCTGAGGCACTGACTCTGTAATAGGCATGAGAAATGCCTACAAAAAAGCAGAATTTGCATTTACTGCTTTGTGTAATTTGAAGGTCAAGAAAATTCTAGTCTATTTACTTTCTTCATTGGTAATTTGATTCAAAATCTCTTTTCCAGTTCAACAAATTATTAACAAAAATGAGATTTCATTATCTCTAGCAAAAGGGATGATTTGATTTGTATAGTCTGTAATTGTTACTGCATAACTTGCTGTGATTTCTGTGAAAATTATATTCAATTTTATTCTTTTTATTAGAGTGCATTTGATTCTTAAGAAGAATATATTGCCTTTTAAAAACTTCCCGTGATATATCTCTGGTTCAGGTCATAGAACTATGTATAAATGCTGAGGCTCGTGGACACTGACACCTCAGTTTTCAGTATTGTTCAATAAAATGAAAGTTACACCATTGTTTTCTGCAAGCAAGGATACATTTGTCCAAATTAATGTGCATTTTCTGCATAGAGAAATACAACAAAATTACGAGAAATAGGAACCTCCACTTACTTGCAAATTATTTGAAGGAATGTGATTCAGTGGTATGAGTGGTTGGTGTAATTTCCAGAGTTCAAGAAGTGTGTGCTAAACTTTATTTGGTTGTGTCATTCTTACTTTAGGACTGTACAAATTAGGCGTGACTTTTGTAGGTGTAGAACAAAGGACTCACATGGAGATAAGCAGTCAGATTCTTGGCCAGCCCCTCCTGTAACAAAGCAGTGACAGCAGCTGAGGGAGGTCAACTTTTGTCCCCATTTTCATACCTCTGTGCCCACCTAGACATTTGAAAAATGGAAAATTTGGAAAGTATTGAAAACTCAGAAGAGGGTGATGGTCAGTTCCACTCTCTCTGGAGAACGAAGAAATATCTCAGCATATCAGGTAAAAAAAGGATTATATTTTACAGGAAAAAAAAGGAGGGCTGGGAGCAGAAATGTAGAAACTACACTGAAACATACTAGGAAGAATAAAAACTACTGTGTGTATTTAAACTCTGTATTTCTTTCTTGGTTTTGTGGTAGCAGTCACTCAATTTTTAAAATGTAAATAAAATAATCTCTGTTGTAGCTGAAAGGGAAGGTGAAAAATAGTGCATACTGTCATGGTATGTTATCATGATATAGTAGTTATTATACTACATCAGCTGTTTCCAAGAATCTTGTGAGTAGTGACCTGTCATCCTTTCAGAGGCATCCAGAAGTATTTTTGGAGGCTGAAAGAAGTGGACTAACACTTTCAAAATTCTTATATTTCCTCTAGGACATAATGATACTTGACTCCACTCTCTCAGGCAGCGGCTCCTTCAGCTTGTGAGTTGTTCCACAAGGATGTGTTGTGGGCATACTTTCCACTCCACTCTCTTTCATCACTGAATGTTTTTGAAGTCCTACTGACTTTGCACATAGTGACTAGCTGGTTTTACTAAGCTATTTGTAAACTCTTGTTTTATGGGCTTTGGCCAATAGCATACAGAATCCTGCCTATCCATATGGATAAAGCAAGGAGGTTTGAAAGAATAATAATAAACAAATAATTGAAGAGCATGCATGCAAGTAGAACTAGGCTCCTTAAAACTATAATCATCCATGTGAATCTCTCTCAGAAAGTACATACATATTTCTTTGCAGCCAGATTGATGAATTTGGGGACTTTTTTGAATCCTCCTAGAAAGAAACCTTCTGATATTGTCTGTCAAGTCAGGAAATGCGCTGACAAAAGCATCTTTTGTGTCTATATAGACTGAAAAAAAATGAAGCTTTTTAGGGTAAGTGGGTACATGTGCAAGTGAAAGACACAAAATTAATTGTATGGGAAAATATTTTATTCTTGTGTATGATGTGTTACCTGATTTAACAGTGACTTACAGTTGTGTGTTGTTAATATATGGATAAAGAAAGTCTATGTTGTTCTTATGACCAAAAATATACAGTTGTATTTATATCCAATCCACTGGTCTTTCGTCAGATTTTATTTTTTAAGTTATTAGACATTTACTGTACCTGCTTTATTCTTAAATTGAATAACTGTAGAAAAGTCTTTCTCTTAGACACTGCTGCCTTTTTTTATTTTAATTTGAAATATTTGACATATCTAAGCAGTTTAAACAAAACTAAAAAGCTGTAGTTGCACTCAGTGACCTGTTCTAGATCTTGGAATTTGGAAGAAACTTGAAAACAAAGCTAATTTGCATACAAATTGGATTCATTTTTTATAAGACTAATATTCCACTAAAGGTATAAAAGTCTGAACTTTGTCAAAGATTCTGACTTAATACAGTTTTTGGCATTTCTCTGTTTTGAGATTAATTGAATCAATACTGTGACTGCCAAAATGTTTAGTTAAAAGAACCTTGTTTTCAATTTATGCTAAAAATACTGCTAAAGTTGGCAGAAGCATCCTAAGCTCTAGAAACTGTATTTGTGTTTGAAGTTCACTTGCCATCTGTTCTATACATTTATTTTAGTAAAATATATATTTTTAATAACTTTTCACAAAATATTTTGGCTCAGTGTTGAAAGTGAGACACCAAAAGTACTAGCCAAATCGAGTCATACTATGGGAATGTGCAGAACCAGTTCCCCATAAAGCACTCATTGCACCTCATATCAGATCTGCAGCACTAAATCATGCAGAAAAGTATGATATGGCATTATCTAACTAGCATTTTTCACTCTGATAGAAAACTGATGATGGTCCACTTTTGATTTTATTTCACTGTAACATAATAGAGGGTAAATCCGTGTCTCTAGAGCATTTTTGTTATTCACTATGTAATTATTGGGAGCACCTGTAGGAAACCTTTAGATGACTCAGATGCTTCTAGCTCTTGGCAGAGCAGTGTGTCTGGAGCCTGAGACCTCTGCTTCCTGGAAACAGTCAAGCTGTTAGAGTAGCACTATATGCAAAGGATTTGTATTTTGTATTTTTTTTTTCTTCTGTTTTTGTATAGAGTCCATATTTTCTTTTTGTTTTTTTTTCCCCCCTTCTGTAGACTCTTTTTCAGGAAATGGCAGCAAGTAGAAGTCTCTTTGGACTTGAGAAAGGGAGTCAGTATCTTGTGGTCACCAGAGTTGCATGTACACACGAGTTCTATATTTCAACGCGCTTGAACTTTTTAGTCAAGAGCATAAATACATCATTAGTATTTAACCATAAATGGGAAAGAAATGGCTTAGTTGTTACTGAGTTCTTTGAGGATCATCCTGGTGTATTTCTGGAGAGGCCATCAAATGCATTAAAAATGTGCCAAATACCACAGAATATTCTATCACAGAAGTCTGGGAGGTTTCACTGTCGACAAGTCACTGTGTTGTCCCTTTCAGCTACATACAGCTGTTATCTGTGAAGTGTCCATGCCAAGAGCAATTTCAAGTAACATGAAATACATCCACCAGTGCAGCACAAAATGGTTTTGTTCCTGATATCCATTATAAGAACGAGAGGCAACTCAGCAAGCAGAAGCTGCAGTTGCTTTTCTTGCTTGAAGCACATTTACTTGCAAACTTAATATTGTTTCAGTGCTGTTTTAAGAAGTAGCTGCTAAAGAGTTTCTACTTGACCTTTACAAAACAAGCCATTAAAAATCATGTTAATAGTGGACCCTAGAAGGCCCTTCAGGAATGAGTGTGTTGGAGCAGACTGCATGGCAAAGCATGCATTGAAAAATTGGTTGTCAGAAGAATCCAGTCTTGCAGAGTGACTGGTGAATTGGGTCAGTAACATCTTAAAAATACAGGATGCCCCTATCAAGGGGCTAAAATACAACCCTGCCAGCTTGAAAGCAGCTTTGTCTACTTGTTCTAATGAAAAACTGTGTAGTGAGAACCTTGATGAAGCTTGATGGCTTCATCCAGTCCTTGGTTTCATGGGTTCTTACTGCAGCAGAGATTGGACAGGAGGAGCTGATTTCAACCTGCTGCTACTTGGGACCTTCTGAAATGGCAAGAAGAAGGGTGGTTTGACCTACATGTCTTTTTATTTTCCTGAGTTGTTTTATTTCTCTTATACTTGAGCAGTTTTAATGCATCATTCTGTCTAGACATTTCTAGAAATAAATTGAAAGTGTTTAGTTATCTGAGGATGTGAGCTAGCAAGTCTCTCTCAGAGGCATTGGCTGAAACATCTTGCTTGCTCATTTTTAGAATGAGTGGTGGCAGTATCTTTAATGCTTAGGAATTCATTTTTGTAATCTCAGTGTTGCAGAAGAAAATAAATTCTTAGAGGGGGGAAAAGTCTGTAGTTTTTGAAAAATGGATTCTTACAATGTAATATAGTCCTGTTCATTATATTGAGCTTGTACCAACTAAATTTGATGGAATTCTTCAGAACAAGGGGTAGGAACTGAAGTACAGCTCTTGTTTCAATGAAGAGAGTTTGTTTTATGTTCCATTCCTAATGTGGTAAACTTACCCTTTGGTATGCATTATTTCCTGAATCAATAAATAAGCTGTAATGGAAAAGGTAGCATTTAATAAGGAATGACATTGTATGGTTTTGATTTTTTTTACAGACATCATAAAATATTGATTCTGCTATCAAACCTGTAGGAGATTAGTTTAAGTTGCAGAAACTGGAGAATAGGGTCAGTTCATGTACATATTTCTGTTATTGTGACCGTTAGATATCTACCTTTAATTAACCTCTTTTTTCCCCAACTTCCAGATAAATCATATTATTCTGGGGAAACAAGAAACTGTATTAATGAGCATCAACTCCATAATTATACCTGTGGCTGCATAACAGGGACACATTCATGTCATTTCTTTAGGCAATAACTTTTTCTTTTGCAAAGAAGTATTTTTAAACTGGTCATTAATTTTATGACCATAGAAACGAGATGCAAAATTTATGCTGTTGTCATTGGCATGGGTTCAAGGCACTACTGACATTATGTGTGATTGTAATGGAATGGCTGCCAACTAATGAGTCTATAGACATTTTGTTTGAGCATGCTTTGCTTTTAGATGTTTGATTAGGCAGCAATGCTTTCAATTATGCCTGCAAATTGTATTGAATACATTTACCTGATGCCATTGTTGCTTTGTAGTTCGGTTTTCTATTACATAAGTGCAAGTTGAATGCTTTTCTTTAATTTATTGATGCTTTTTGGGTGTATTTTTAGATACTTGGCACCTGAAGAGAATAGTGGTTTGTGCTGCTCAACACTGACTCCTCTGACTGTTCAAGGAGTAACATATGGAGCTTCAAATGCAATTCTCACTGCTCTTACTCCGTAGGTGGAGTACAAACCAGTGCAACACATTGGTGGAGGAGCATGTAAGGTGGAGAAAGGGCAGAGATTGCTCTGAGTGGGAATGTAGGAGATGGCATAGGATCAACAGGAAGCCTCTTTGTGAGCTGTCAGGAGCAATATCTTTATATATTAACAGCATACAGTCCTAAGATATCTTTTAACCCTGACAGAACTAGGATGCAAAAACCCCAAGGTTAATACCAGAAAGTAGTCTTTCTTTTTTGCCAGTACATAAACACAAACACATTGTCAAATGTTGCCTGTTAAAACTCCAGAGCACAATGAGTCAGCTTTCCTATTAAATGCCTGCAGTTCTTCTGCACAAATTAGATTATTTAGGAATTATATTTTTCAGTGTATAATATAAATTGATGAAAACTATTATTTATTTGCTACTGTTTTTCTTTACTCTAAAATAAAAAACAGGAGAGATTTTTTTTTTGTTTGTTTAATCTAGTCCTGCATGAGTGCAGGTTGCTTGTACCTCTATCCAGGGTCTGCCACCTATTCTCCACATTTTTCATATAAAATGTGGGTGCCTAAATGTAGTATTGTATGAAATAGGATTTATATATTGGTTATGAGTGTCATACTCAGTGAGGGCTTTTTTTCGTGGAAGTCTTCAAGCCTTCTTTAGGATTTAACATCTAGAGAATGCTTTGACAAATGTAAAGCACTGAGTGCGTAATTTCTGCATAATACTCTCAACACTTTTCTTTTTTGGTTGTTTTATTTTAAGAGCATTTTGAATTTGGATATTCTACACATAAAACAGAAACTTGTTTTATTGTGAATCTACAGTGTAGTGTTCCCATGGTTTTTGTTGTTTCAAATACAGTATATAACTGTTCCATGATTTTCATGCCAGGTGGCCACTAAAGCCCATATAGTCCCTCACTCATTTGCCCATGCTGGGATAGAGGAGGTAATCAGAAGGGTAAAAGTGAGAAAACTCATGGTTTGATATGAAGTTGGTATAATAGGTAAAGCAAAAACTCTACACACAAGAAAGACATAACAGGGAATTCATTCATCACTTGCCCTGAGTAGGCAGCTGTTCAGCCATTTCCGGGAGAGCAGGACTTCATCACAAGTAACAGTGACATAGAAAGACAAACATGTCCCCTAAATGTCCCCTAGTTCCTTCTTTTTCCCCCAGCTTTGTATGCTGAGCATGGTGTCATATGGTGTGGAGAATCCTCATGGTCACTTGGGGTCAGCTGTCCTGGCTGTGTCCCCTCACAACTTCTCATGCACCCCAGCCCACTCACTGGTGCAGTGGTGTGCGAAGAAGAAAAAGTCTTGACTCTGTAAGCACTGCTCAGCAGTAACTAAAACATGCCTGTTTTATCAACACTGTTTTTAGCACAAATCCAAAACATAGGCTGATACCAGCTACTGTGAAAAAAATTAACTCTATCTGAACCAACGCAGCACAGTCTGCGATAGGTATATGGTATACCCCTCAATATGTGTGTATGTATTAAAAAGTCCCTTGTTCCTAGGTCATCTGGCCTTTATATTTAATTTCTTTGTGTGAAAGTAAAGCAAAAATGTTTACTGAATTTGAAATCCTAAATGTAATTGGAAAATGATGACTTTGTGGAAGAGCAAGGTAACAGTGCACCCATGCAAACTTATAGAAGAGATTATGTGATGCTGAGTGGGACAAAATCCTCTGGAGATGTTCTTTCTACTTGTCATCCACAAATCTTATTCAAACATGCTAAGGTTTGCCATTCAGCCCATGAATTATATGTGCAGGAGTGTGGTGTTTGTGGAACTGTTTTCTTCTAGAAATACAGCCTAATATTTTAAATTTATGCAGGCACTTTCATGAGGGTTAAATGATAACGTGTTTATGCATAGCTGATAAGAGGACATTTTTGATTGACAACCAGGGCTTACATATACACACATATTTTATGCATTCTAGTACTAGTAAAAGTTTAGGACAGAAAAACAGTGGAACTGTTTTGCCATTGTATAGGTTGTGAATATCACGTTTGCTCTTCCTATATGGAGTGTATCATCTAATGAAGATATATATAGGCAAAGAGACAGGCAACTGGTCTCTGGAATGTAAGTGTGAAAGATGATCATGCTGGTTATAAATAAGGCATAATATTTTCTGTTCATGTGCTATCTGCTCTGTGTTTTTCTGTTTGGAGGAAGAGGTGAATTCTAGAGAGAAATAATTTACTTTTGATTGGTTTGACAGGTGTGATGAAGTGCAAATATTTTGATCAGATTAACACGATGGCTGGCATGCTACTGGGATAGGATTGTGTCAAAAATAGGTTGGAGTCAGGTTCAGATTCAGAGCAGTTGTTAAATGGCATGGGACCCTGGGAGGAAGCTTTCCCAAGAAAAACATACTAAATTAATGAAGGGAAAGCTTATCTAGTGTTTGACAACTTTTGAATGTAAAAGAACTCCAGCAAAGCAAATATCAGGCTTTGTTGTTTTAATTGCATGGAAAACTTGCTGTTCTTTACAAACAGCCATGGTGCTTTCTGGATGTAGTACCTGAATTTTCTGTGTATTTCTGTTATTAAATGGGAGGGGGTAAAATTCAGCCATGGTCAGGTAGTTGTACTGATGAATGCAATTTCTGTGTCTGTGAAGAATAGTATTTTTGCTATGTATGCATTTGTTTTGGATTCTTAGAAATTAGTTTTCCAATCAAGTGCTCCAAAAAGGAACATAAATAGAGAAGGATATTTGGATATTTGGATATCTCTAGTTTTCTTTTTGTGTTTGTATATACCAAAAGGAAATGCTTGAACAATTCAGTGTTACATGATTTTCTAGAAATTTGAGGGCCATTTAATCTACTGGAGCACCAACTTTATGATTCTGGTCTGATGATTCATGTCATATTTAGTTTTTTCTCCTTCACCAAGATTTTATTTGTTTTTTTTAGGGGCAGTGTAGTTTGTTAATTTCCCCCCCTTTTCTTTGCCTAGATGTGTTAAGCATATCTGAGAAAATATACTGAGTTTCAGTATATTTTAATATATTAAATTCTGCCTAATTAGGTGAAAGCCTCAACTAATAGTGATTTCACCGTATCTTTCCCAGACCTTTGTGCTTGTGCATGACACTGGTTTTGTATCTGTTGCAGTGGGGCTCTCAGTTGGGCAAGAAATTCATTAACAGAATGCTGCATTAAGCCACAGGTTCATACCAGGTGATGCCAGAAGGCAATTCCACTTCTAGTTTCACGGGAGGAATACACACACAGTTTTGCAAGGCAGTGCCTAATTAGAGTGAAAAAGGGTAAAAGTGGGCAGAGGTCACTGCTGCTGTCAGTAGTTTGGCTTTTCCTGGGAGAGAAGTTGCTGCAGCTCCATCCTGCACTAGGACAGGCAGAACTTCAGAGCCTGGCGCTCTCCTTTTTTCCTTCTGCCGGTGTTTTCTCTTTGCTGTGGTGTTTCTTTCCCCCCTCGTGAGAAGCTG
This sequence comes from Hylia prasina, assembly GCA_013397195.1. NCBI lineage: Eukaryota > Metazoa > Chordata > Aves > Passeriformes > Sylviidae > Hylia > Hylia prasina. The sequence continues at coordinate 107,743 of VYXD01009497.1, forward strand.
CCAGCTGTGCAGTGCTGGGAGCAGGTTCATTATACGTGACAGCGTTTAGGGAATCCGCTCCAGCAGCATTTACACATCGGGTCAGGAGGTAGCCCTAGAACGGCATCGCTCACAGCTGTGCTGGAGCCTGCCAGCGTCCATGAGAAATAGGATTTTTTCAGTTCCAGATAGGAACTAATATCTTCCTTGCTATTGGAAATACTTTTTTTGTGTGTGTTTGTGTGATATACTATTTAACTAGCAATGTGTATTGACTTTTTCAGAGCTGGAAGATGAGGAAGAGTCTGAGAACCCTCTTTCTTTGCCTCCTGATAGTGACTCAATAGCATCTGACCGATACGATAAAGAGGATGAAGCACCTTCTGATGGTATGTGACACTGTTTGCCTTAGCAAACTGGCAAATCTAGTACTTTCTATGAACTGATGTAATCAGATCCTTATGATGCGAATGCTAGTGTTGGAAAACAGATAAACAGATAAGCAGCACAGCTGGACACTTTTCTTACCTTGACGAGAACCTTTAAAAGAACTGAAGAGCTCTCTCTAGTGGTCCTAGAGCATAGTGAAGCTCTCTCAAATTTACACGTTTCTCAACTCACGTTTTTTGATAACAAAGCATCTTCTGTAGGTACATATGTTTTTAAAGATAGATCAGTGGCTAAACCAGTGTGAATATTTGTAGTAACAAATTGTTTGTTAATTCAACATTATCAGATTCTTGCTTAATTTTATTGTGCTACTTAATGGCTTACTGTATTATTTATCTAATAAATAATGAAACAGTTTATATGATTGATATTTTTCTGCAAACTCAATGCAGAATAGGTTCATAAAATATTAAATTAATTATTCCTACAGTGTTTCCTTCCATTAAGACAGTCTTTTGTACAATGTTTTTGTTATATAAATTTTAAGTTTGGCTTTGCATTTAAAAGAAGTCTACTCTTCATAGCTGTTTTCCATGTTATTTTATTTTGTATTCAATAAGTTTGATGCTAAATGCGACTGTTCTGAAGACATGAACAGTTGAATATTTCAACAGTTAACAAGCTTGCTTTAGTATAGTGTCCATATTTTTGAGATTAGTTTATTGTATATATAATATAAACACCTCCTATGGATAATATATGGCAGTAAATTAAGTATATGTACAAATAAATTAACGATGTATATTAATTTGTGGCACTGGAAGTTAGATAGACTTACTAGTGAATGATGTTTTCTGACACGATATGATGATCAGACTGTGCAGCTCCATCTCGAAATACAATTGCTGAATGAAAATATGCTTCCTGCAATGTAGCACTCCACATTTTATATTATCCAGATTATTCCCTTTGGAAACATAAATTGCTTTTATGAGGTATAAAATTATGTCTATTGCAGAACAGGGATAAGTCAAGTACATGCATAAGTGATAAACCTTCTAACCACTGATTCAGAATAATGCATTTTTTTTTATGTCCAGAACTCTGTAAAATGTATAACAATAATAATCACACTTTTTTATTTTTTATATTGAGTTTATTGCATGTTGGCAGTGTGATCTTCTACTAAAAAACGTAAAACCAGGCCTTTTTGCTCTCTGGTTGAAATGTAATTATCAGTCAAATTGAGTATGGCTTTTAGAAAACCCAAGCTAATTTTCAAAACTACAGATGAATGCAACTTTCTATGTATTTATTTTTGCTTACAAACATAATCTTATCATTATTTCTAATTGTAACTTAATAACATGGTACTGATTGCATAAAGGGTATGTGACAAAATTATATGACTATTTAATAGGAGATGTGATTATAGAATTGTTTCAAAACAGTTAATCAAGAGAAAAGTGATAATGTTCATAACCTAAATAATGAATGGCTGGAGAATGCTGATGCAAGAGTATGTGAAATACTGTATGAGTTTGTACAGAAGGGTGATTAATTTTTACCCTGTTTTGGAAGATACGAGAGTAGGTATAATAGCTGCTCAACAGTATCTTGACTAATTCACACCAGTTTAGGTAGAAATATGAGGGGTGCAATTCTTTTATATTTGAGGTGATTTTACCTTGCTGATCTTTCTATATTTTATGATAACTCCTCTTTAATTACCTAGTGGGAGTGTAGCATGAAGAAAATTTGCGAGAAGGTGGTAAATTCTGATCTGTAAATACTTAATTTATTGGAGTAAACAGTGTTCCTCTTTTTCTCTTTGAATGTCTAATGTGTCATTCTAAGACCATTTTGATTTTAACATATATAATCCATCATTCCAGTCTAGCCACCTAGCCTGTGTATGAAAATGTATGTTGGGAAAATCTTATATGAGGTGGATTGATCCCCAGAGGTGCCATTCGTTTCAGTTCTAATAGGCATAAATGGGTTTGTTGAAGCTTTATACTGTATTTTAGTTTTTTAGCAGTCTCTTAATGTTCAATATTTAAATCCTACTCAAGATACTGGCTCTGTAAGGTAGATGTTTGATGTTGTATAATTACCAGTTCATTGCAGCAGGGCTCTGTACAGATCTAAAACCTGATTTGTGTAGGATCAAGGCTTTCAGTGTTAACAGAGGGCCCTATCTATAGGTAACGAAATTAAGGTGGTTTTTATTTATGTTTGAGTCCATTTCTATTTTTATGTAAAACCTTCTACATATATTTTCTGCTAAAAAGCCCCAAAGCATTTGTCTTTATGTACTTGAGTTAGGCTGCAAGGTTTGTATGACGTACGAAAGTGTCGCAATTTGACTTTGCGGCATTACTGTCAAAACATAATTTGTGAAGGCACACGCTTGGTAACAGATAAAGAATTAGTGTATTATGTGTATGTTACAGTCATTGTAAAATCCTGGAGTTTTTGTGTGACCTTTGTCTAATGGTGTATTAATTACAAGAGAGATAATCCATTTAACAATAAGTATGGGATAACTAAATTAGCGCAGGTCACCTAAAGGCCTTTTGTCAAATCTGATTGTTATGTTGTCCTTTTGACTTTTACCTTATGGTAGGCACTAACAAAGTATCTAAACTTTGATGGATTATAAACTCTAAACATGATATGTATTTTTCATAATGCTAATGTAATTTTCTAGGTACTGAAAAGGTCAAACCCCCACATCTCTGTGTGCATTCTAAGTCTGTCTTTCCTTTTAATATTTCTTTTTCTCTGTTCCTCTGGTTCAAAAGTTCACTCCGTTCCCAAATGGCCACCTAATTTTCCAGTTATTCCCTCAAGCCATATGTGTTTTGGTTTCTTTATGGTTTATTAGGTACTGTAGGAAAGTAGCATAAGTTATATCATCTAATGAAATTCAAGCACACTTCAGTGATGCTTTGACTGGATTGCTGGCAGCAATTAAATCACAATGAAAGAGAATGATGCATGGGCTTACATGTCCAGACACCCTACAGAAACTGGAAGAGGGATAAAACACAACAAAACCCCCAAATAAAATAACAAACTGAAAAACAAGACAGACCAAACAAAACAGCGCAGCCAGGCACTCTGGTCTTAACTTGATTTCTTTTTTTTTTATTGGCTAACAACCTGATTGATAGCAAAATCATAACTTGCTGTATGCTAACAGGCAGAGTTCACTTGTAGGTTATTGTGAGCTGATAAAGGGTTAGATGGAGTTTTGATTTTCGCATTGGTCCTTGGTGCACCAGATTAATGGAATTTCAATGAGAGACTGGAGTAGTCACAGCTTTGTCAGAAAAACAGATGGAGATTCTATAGCCATGTCTGCTCATTAATACCAGTTGCCTGAAAGGTGTACTACTTCTCTATACAAAAGACTCAACATAATTGATTTTTGAGCGAGGTATTTTTTCACTTATTGATGACTAGGTTTCTTGCAACTTAAATGACAGCTTTTTGTATAGCACATTGTATAACAATGTTATGTCCTGTAATTTCTTACTCTCCTTCCATCTGCGTATTGAAGAATATATCTAGTGGGAAATACATATGTCTTGATTAGTTAAAAACCAAAGCATAGCAAAATACTTTAAAATTGAAATACCAAGATTTTCTTTCAAGTAGGAAACAAACTTATATTTGGTTGAGATGTAAATGGGAAAAAAGTCAGTATTTTTAATTTAATTTTCAAGTTTCCTAGGTATTAAATACAGATTCAATGACAGGTTTAAACTTTCCTATTTAATAACACTGTGATCTTTTTTTTTATAATATATAGGGATGTTTTTCTTTTTTTGGTTTATGGTAGGGTAAATTGATTCTGTGATAAGAAATGTCACTAGCACTAAAGGACCAAACTTTCTGACTTTGTAAGTGGACCTCTGAAGAAGACATGTCTCTTTGGCTCTGCAGGGAGTATGTAACTGGATAATTACTGTATCCAAAAGATCACAGTGAATGGTGTGATGAAATAATTTAGATCATCACCATTTCTATGGAAGGTCTAGAAATCTTGCCTTGAGAAGGTAAGGAGGAAAGAAGTACTAAAAATATGTCTGGGGACTTGTATGCTCTTCAGATTATCATATTTGGCTATAGCTTATGAGTAAAATATGCTTTTTAATAGAAAATTTTTAAACAGTCTAAGAATGTCTTTTAAATATCCCCATAGTTGAAGTGGAGGAAGGTAGGGCTGGAGCAAGCAAAACTGGGCACTTGGAGAACTTTGAAGGAAAAGGGTAAATGAAAGAGTTGTACTTTTACTGTTTGTCATCAAAGCGCAGTCTTGGAAATGAGCAAAATTTTTTGCTGCTGCAACATGATTTTCTTCCTATAATTTTTGGCTGAAGCAACAGGCTTCAGCGCTTTGTTTTCTTGTAGTTGCTTTGGAAAAGTTCTATACAAGTCTTTGCAGGCTGGAGCCAACTATTTTACATGATCTATAATATTTACTTAATATGAGCATCACATTTTGCGGTTTGATTGATCAAGTGAGAATGAAAAATTGCGTAACCGAATTTTGCATGCTGTTTCTTTTTACATGTTAAGTCTCAAATACAAATACTGATTAAGCTTTTTTCCCCCCTTATTTTTCCTATTTGTTAGGCCTAGTTGTTTGAATGCTGTCACTGAAGAAGCTGGGTAGAGTTCAGTGTAAGGTTTTATCTTTGTGCATACGCTCAAGTGTTTTCCCACTTTCTGCAACTACATTCCTACTGAGTTTATTTTTGAGGCACTATATTAAAGCAAGAACTGTTCCTCCCAGAGGCAGTTAAGCAGTGTTAGCAACTAAAGTATCAAGGTTGGAGAGTGGAAAATACAACTAGGAATTTCTATCCTTTCTCCTTTTGCCCTTCTTATCCCTCCAGTCTTGTCTTGGTATATCACTTTTTGGTAACATAATCATGTATATGGAGGGGATGTTTGGTTGTATTGGGGATGACAGCACTGGAAGTTTACCTGAGTTATTGTAGGAGATTAGTTATTTACTTTCAGTATTGGAGAGAGAGGTACAAACTTAAGTGCATGACAACCATTCAAAGGAATGAGAAACTTCTTTACTTGTCTTGTTTTTCTCATAGGTAGATCTCATTGAAGGCAGAAACCCAGGTACTTTATTATTCCTTATGTCTCTTTTAATATTCAATATTGAATAAAAAAGGTCAGATTGAGGGGAAGTAAGATCTAGGTTTGCTTGGACAGCTGATCTTCAGTGAGAAAAGGTGGCTTCTACTTTATGCTCTTACTAGTCACTGGCAGGAGGGCAGTAGCCCATCATATGGAAAATGGGTAAAGACTGGACTTTGGCATACTAACTTTATTTTGAGGGGATGCTAGTTCTTGTCAGAATTTTGAAGAGGGTTATGATTCTGCGTTTCTGGCTGAGAAGGTAATATGATGATCAGAAATGTTGCTTTCAAAATAATAAAAAAATTTAATTAGCAGTGGGGTTTTAAGCAGGAAGATTGAAGTCTAAAATTCCTGATGTGGTGTGCTGAGGTTGTCAGAGGAAGGATGAATCACTACAAATTTAGGCTTAGTCACTTATGGACAGTTTAGATGTCACCCAGAATGCAATCTTTCACAAGCTGATGGAACACAGTGAAAAGTAAAGCATACTGAGGAGGAACTTAAAATATGAAGCTTTCTTTTAGAGAAGTTCTGTTTATTATTGGTACATGTGGGACCTCTGTTTATTATTGGTACATGTGGGACCAACCATATGAGTGTAAATTCCCAGATGCAAGTCTGTTTAACACATGAGAAGAGGGTGCTAACTTTGTTGAAATTGTCAAAAGCTGCTTGTTGAGTAGGAGAGACCTTAAGAGTGAAATCAATGTGTCATCCACAGTCTGCCTGAGATGTTTCTTGCTGGGCACCTGTTTCATCTTTCCTAAAAATCTCTACTGGTGCAATTGCACTGTCCATTGGACAGCTTGTCACAGTGCTGCACTCTGCTTGCTCAGAGAGAATACATACCCTAAACTCTGTCAGTCTGTTGACATTTGACTCTCTTTTGTCCATAAAAGACTTGGCAATAGTATGTATTTTTCCTTCCGTAATGAATATTTCTGAAGACGGAATAGAATCTTTATAACTTTCCACATGTAGCTGCTTGTGAAACATTATGAAAAGAACAAACAACTCAACTGCTTGGTTGCTTGCTGTTTTTTTTTTGTAGGATCCATACCTATGCCTGTAGCAGCAATGACTTAGATGGAGAAGCATGACATTTAAAAAAAAAAAGTGTGTGTGAAATATGCGAAGCTAGTCTAATTAAATTTGAGTTAAACCATTTGTACAGAACATAAGGGAATAATTTCTGATAGGAAGCAGAAGTTTCAAGTGAAATTTTGGCCCTAATAAAGTCCACAATAAAGTTAAAAATGGCATCGTATAGGTTAACAGTGTGTACAAATTGATGATACTAAAATGTTTGAACTTCTAATTATCATGATGTAAAACTTCCCATCAAACAATAAACCCCTGTGTTCTTTTAACATTTACCTTTCTCCCATGGGAGAGATGACATGGTTTGTTGCTCATTTTATTTCATCTATGTTGCTTCAGTGACTGAACAATAACAAAACAGCCATGTGTACTCCTCCACTACATAGGACAATATCAACAATAAAAACTAAATAATTACCTGCTTAACCCATTTCTTTTTCATATTAGATCATAATTTTATTCAAGATATGTAACACTACTCTGGGTAAAAAAATGCCCAGAAAGTTGAAGGGAACAGATTTTTCTATTTACATGATATTGCTTGTTGGCCTAATGTTCTTCTAGTTCGTTTCTTATTCATCACAAATAGCTGACATAAAAAGGAAGAGGAGAAGTTTTGCTTCTGCCTCTTGGATATGCAACAAGCTTTACAAGTAGGTTTTGGAGGCATTAATTATGATTTTAGGATCGTACTGGTGCTTTATATCGACTGAGTGAATTTCTATTTTCTGATTTCCCTGTAATTCCTCTTTCTTCCTGCTAAGCAGTAGTGGCAAGGCAGCTTCCATTCTGCTCCTTACTCCTTTCCTCCTAGAACCAGAAAAATGCATCAGTCATAGATGATAGCACAGCTTCACGCTACTCCAGTAGCACCTTGAGGTGGGTACCAGAGGAGAGCAAGTCTGACAGACTGATGCTGCTTGGCATTCAAGGCAAGAGGTGTCTTTTCCTTCCTGAGATCTACCATGTACGACAGAAAAATGGGTCTGCCTTCAACAATGCTAAGTAGTAGTCACAAAGATCCTGGGGAGAAAAAGCTCTACAGAACCATAGTGTTTTCCTTGTTTTAGACTAGATCGGAACTATTTAAAACAATGGTCTGTATGATAATTGGTATTTTGTCTCAAGGATGAGGCCTTAGAGGTCCCTGGATATAGGAACCTACTGGAAAAAGAAAAGTGTAACCTTGCAGTGTAAGTACAAGCTAAGTTTGGCATTTCTTTCTCTGAATTGGCGATTAAGAATTTATGCCCATATTTAATTTATTGCATGCATGAAGTGTTTATCAATCTTAATGAACAGAAAAAGATTTTTCCCATGTTCCTGTTTTTGTGTATTAATAGATCTTAAACAAGAACAAAACAGGCCTGTTTTCTATCAGGCATCATGCAGTCCAGGCATTAATTTTAGTGGATTTTAGTTTGTTTCCTTTTAAATAAAAGCAAGCTTGCAGTGGATTAATATTTGTGAATTTTGAGATTAAATTTGAGTGGAAAAGTAAATACTGTGTCATGAAAAGGTTTATTGAATGGTTTTGCAAATAAACTCCACATAGTAAATTAAATCTTTATGGTATCCATTGAATGGACAAGTTCATTACTGGCATTCTCAAGAAAATGTTGCAGATAATTGTTCAGTGCTTGAAAAATTTTCAGCAGGATCCATACTTCTTTGGATATCTGTCACTAGGCAGTATTAGTATGATACTTTCCTCAGTAATTTTTATAGATGTTTATTTGGATAATGTACAACAGTAGGAATTAAGAGTAGAGTAGCAGGCTAAAACTGCTGAATGCCGTATTTTCTCCAAACTAAAATTATTACTGCAATTTCTTAATTAATATTAGGTGCAGCCTATTCACCGCTAACTATTGCTATAACGATGGGTAATATCCCGTGAGTATCTTGGTCTTGTCTTCTCTATTGCTGGTAGTCAGAAAGAGTTTTGAGGTGCTTCTGGGCAAGGAATTATGAATGGATCTACACTACATAATGGAGGAAGATGTCTTCTGCTCTAAACGAGATTTTCTTGTCCTTCTGTACATTTGCTCTGCCTACCTGGACACGCATTCCTTAATGAAAGTTACATCAGAGCCTGATAATACCTTTTCAGTGATATCCTGTTCTTCATATAAAACAATTTTTGCTTGTTACCCAACAGTCAAATTTTGTATTTTTCTGCATCATAGAATCATAGAATGGTTTAGGATGAAAGGGACCTTAAAGATCATCTAGTTATAACTACTCTACTGTGGCCAGGGACATCTTCCATTAGACCAGGTTCTTAAAGCCCCATTCAACCTGGCCTTGAACGCTCCAGGGATGGGGCGTTCACAGCTTGGACGTGGGTGATGTATAAAAACTCACAATATATATTCAAAGGTGCAATTAGTTTATGATGTCCTTCACATATCTGTACTTGTGCATCACTGCTTTACATTGAAGAGGTAAACGAAAAGGATTAGTGGTGAAATAATATGAATGGGAGCAGAAGGGTATTTAGACTATGAACATGGCTGTGGAATTAAAATGAAAATGGGTTGGAGGCAAGTGAAGTGAAGGTGGTCCAAGTGTTTTTGGTAGGTAATAGGATTTGTTGTTTTGCAAGGATGGGTACAGAAAATGGGCCTTATTATTACAGTTTCTTGGAAAAGAAGTTAATGCAAGTGTTGTCATTGGCTTCCAATTAAAAAAAAAATTAACCTTGCCTGTTTTCACAGGGAGAGTCTAACACATTCGTATAATTCTGTCTATTTAGTAATTTGAATATTGTGCATATGAAGGTAATGGGGGAAAAACTTGTCTTTTAGTTTTCTAGAATTGCTTCCCTTCTAGTAGGAGCAGACGGATTTTTCCCTAACAGCTTCTTCAGAAGTTATCCTTAAAACTGTATTTTATCAGAAAAATAATTGGTGAGACTACCACAAACTTGTTTGATCAAAGATTTTTGAAATATTTAACAAAATGGTTACTAGGTACTTGTTTGTGTAAAATAACTGCTTGTTAAAAGTTGAAAATGCACAAAAGAATGTAGTTGTATTAAAAAGTGTAGATATGTTTTTGTCTGTGATCATTGTAGATAACGTTTGGAATTTCAGGTCAAAAGTAAAACCGCAAAACAAAAACTTTGTTTTTACTTATTAACGACAGTATATATCTTCAAATTTCACTAGGAAATATGGACTGTGTAATGCAGTTGACAGAAGTACAGTTAAGTACATATTGCTTTTTTAATGTATGGCACACCTTTTTTTCTGCTTCAGATTGCTGTAATCTTCCAGTGCTCTCATTCACTTGAGCGATATTTAGAACGTGGTATAAAAATAATGCGAAAATGCCATAGTGAGCTGGTGATAATTGATTTACTCCATCACACTGAAATACCTCTTGTTTTCCTCTTCCTCCTCCCTTGGGCAATAATCATGGGATCAAGCTGCCAGTCTGTAGATATAATTTTTCCAGCAGTGCCATCTGGCTCCTTGGCACTGGAAGTTGTATTGGCTTCTTTGCTGTTTCCACTGATTTTTGTCAAATGTTAGTCCATTGATGAGACGTCTCTTGCAAGTGGGTGCTAATTTTTTCCTCCCCCCAAATGAATGTTGTTTTTTATTGGTATTGTAAGGGACCACTTTTTTTTTTTTT
>VYXD01009497.1:118121-128121 GCA_013397195.1 Hylia prasina
TTGTTTTTTTTTGTATTGTTAAGGACTTATTTTTTTTTTTTTTTTTTTTTTTTTTTAAATGGAATTTAGGACTTAACATATTAAGATTGCTTTCAGGAAAAAATAGGATTTATGTATAAATTGGCTTCTTTCATCTATGTTGAAAATAGTTTCTTAGGATTTTGTATGATTTGAGTAGTCCTAGCTTCATGTCCTCACACAGATTTTTAAACATCTTCAACATTAGTGTAGAATTGTTTTATTTTTGGAAACTTACATTTAAAAGATTATGAATGAACGGTAAGAATTTGTAGGGTCTGTGTTATAGATATAACAAGCTTTATGTTTTTGAATAACTAGCCAACAAAGCTCTTTTTTTCTCACAGGGCTACAGTTTTATTTTTGCTGTCAACTTTTCTTAAAAAAAGAAAAGATTTAAAAATGTAAAAATGGTGGCTTAATAGAACAAACCCATCTGAGTTGCTTTATTCTATTCAGGTCTTAGATGCACTCCACTGCCATACAACTTATAATGATGGTATTGATGAAGTGTTAGAAAGGAATGTTCTGGAAATAGTATTTTAATAGGGATGGAAAGTAGGAGGATAATCCTGTTGATCTAAACTACTTTTGTAATTATTTTTAATATTCTTACTTTTTTTTTTTTAATTATTTCCTATATTGGTCAGAGACATTCAGTTAGAGGATGAAAAACCCTGAGGAGCTGAGGATCCCAAGCATATAAGAGGAATAGAATTTCAGATCACACATTTTTATTCTATATTGTTTAAAAAAAAACAGAAAAAAACAAGCTTTGAATGTTGTATATGAATTAAAAAACATTCTGAAGCCTGTTCTATTATTATGTATGTGCACTTCTATTAATCAGGACAAGATGAACTAATTTAAATCCTTTATATATATTTTAAAGTTTATATTTCAACCTGCACTTTCAAATGTTATGTCTCAGATGAATGAATTATACTCATCCCTGTGTGTAAATTATAAATTTTCTTTTGTGTTGGAACTATTTACTTAAAGTTATTCAAGGTAACCTTGGAAATTCTCAAACATGAACAGTTGTATTTAGTCAGCCTATTTGAATATTTTTATATTATTATCCCTAAAAGTAGAAAATAAATAAGCATTATTTCTTTGTCATAGTCTTAGTACTAATGTAATGCCTTTGTTAATGAAACACTATTAGACTGGTATTTAAATCAATATTTACATGTTTTCCCAGCATTGGAGAAATTGTCCTGTACTGGAAATGATAGGATTAAAAATCTTGGGTGGGGCAAGGAGGGCCTTGATGGGATTTTTGTAGCAGTTGCTTTGAATTAAATTTCAAGTATCTTCTGATGTCTCTTTATAGGAGCTTTTTAAAGAAAACAGCTACAACAGGGTGTCTGAATGCAGGTCTCATCAGTAACTTGACTCAGACACAAAGTGGGTATTTTTAACACACGAGTTCAGTTGAAAGAATCTATAGAAAGGGCTATAATATTAAAGTAAGGCAAGCATAGCTAAATATGCATGATCTATTGTTAATAGCAAAAGTGTAAGTCTTTAGTCTCACGGAATATATTCTCTCATGAAAGATTTTAAGGGCATGGGTATATCATGATTTTCTAAAATAGCATCAAATCTTCTTTTTGTTCGTAAGTAAATGTGAAGATAGAATGTTGCTGCTAATCAATTGTCTGGGATGCCACCTCATTAAGATTTACACGATCATCAAAAATGCCTAGAATTGTTTGTTGGCTATATCCTAACTCAAATATATAAAGGGGATACCACAGCATTTTTCTTTAGAATCACAGGGAGTTCAGTGACCTTTTGTGGCAAATTATGTAGAAAGAAAATATTTATATTCATTTAAAATAACCTCCATGAAGAAATAGTCTCATTACCCTGTTTGATCAATTCCTTGCAGCCTGAGCTGTAGCATGCTGCTATTGCCATTGGTTGATGGAATACACTGAGAAGTGGCTAATGGTGATGGTGCTCATCAGGACAGGGTTCAGCCAGCGGTCAGCAACAAATAATTCAAGACTGTTTCTAAGTTTGTGGCTGGTGGAATTTGCTTCTTGCCCCAAGCCAGCAGCATTGCTGAGCTGGGCTATTTGATTAGAGGAGAAGCATATTTGCTTCTTAGCAACTGCACATTTGCACAACACACAGACCTATACTGCCTCCAAAGGTTTGCCTTTTGTGATGGTGGAATAATACTTTTCTGTTGATTGACAGACAAAAGAGATCTTTGCAATGCAGAGGAGTTTACAACCAATTTTTTTCTTTGTCTTTTGTACTTATCAGAGGTGCTTTTTAATTTAGCACTGCCTGGTGCAGATTTGTATATGTAGCAAGACTGGCCATGATTTGAACTGCATTTAAGCTATTACTGCTATGCATATTTAAAGGACAGATGCACACTTATGCTTAATCATTGGTGTGTGCAGCTTTTTCCCTGGCAGGTGTACTTAATGGAAATTATTTTCTGCTGTATTTCAAAATAATATTTTATATGTGTATTGCTATTTCCTATGCAAGAGTGATATTCCTTTTACAGCAGATAATCATAAACTGAAAGCTGCTCTATTCTTAGTGCCTTTTTTTTAGTACATGAACAGAATTGTGGCAGTGATCACAATTCTAATAGTGTGTGTGTAATTTTGGAAGTAACATTTCCCACAGGAAGTGAGTCTACAGGAGAAAATGTGTCTAGTCAGTAGAAGGCAAAGGTATTTATAACACTGGTAATCCTTGAAAGAAGACAATTTAGGAAAAAGAAAGCCTAAGATTTACAGTCCTAGGAGGCCAGGAAAAGAAAAAAAAGCAAACTTTTTTTTTTATGGTTTTACAGCTCTTTTCACTCCTGGTCTTTATTTTATTGTGCAAGTTTCCATACTGCCATAACAATAAATAACAATAAATTGCTGATGTGGTTACTGAAATGTTTCATAAAATAGTAAGTACAGTTAGTGTTAATGTGAATTTCCGCAGATATCTGCTTGCATGTTTTCCTAAATAAAAAATATCTTTTAACTTTCATAACTCAAACCAGTGAGTACCTTTCTAAGTGGATTTTATAGTCAATTAAAACTGTATCTTTTAAGGGATGGGGCGATTTAAAGGAGTGAACAATGAAAGGACTGTGGACTAATGTAAGCACTCTGGAGTTTACTTATAAATAGCCATTTCAGTGGCAGTTCAGACCCAAAAGAGAAGAGCAAGAAAACACTCTGATGGGGTAAAGCAATAAAAAGCCCCAAATGTCCATCTTTAAATCAACACTAATTAAATTGACAAAACTTCTAAATCCTTTTTCAATTAGGATTTTTTTTTTAGTCAGATGAACATTTTAAAATGATTTGTAATCAAAATGTTAGAGTTTTAAGAGAATTTTGTACACTGTGGAATGAGCACAATGAAAGCATTGGGGTGAACTGGTGGCTGTTGTAGGGAACAGGTATTCAGGGTGTGCACACTGCTGAGCAGGAAGCAAAGTCTAGGAATAGGTACAACTGCAGTTTTGGAGGCCCTGGAAGGGCTGGTTGTTGACTGACTTCATTCTCTTCCTTGTTACACGTTATGTGTGTATATATATATATGAGTTTTTAGAAGGGTGTTTCAATGTACTGGTAGGATTTCACAGTCATTTGTGAGAGGTGCTAGCCTTGTCTTAATTTCTGAGACATTCAGAGTTGTTTTAAGATGGCTGCTTGTTGTGCTGCTGAATTGCCAAGGAGATCCTTATGCCTGATTGACTTATTTTTGTACCTCAGTACCTGTTAATGTGTTCCCTGTGTTCTACCCAGATTTTATACTTTTGTCCTTAATAGATGCACAATAGATTAGTGTTGGGGTTTTCTTTTAGTTGGTTGGTGGTTCTTCTGTTAGCAGACAGCCTTTTGCAAAACTAAGGTTTTTTGAACAAAGTAACTAAAAGGAGGAGTTGCCACATTATTACTATCAAAATGCCACCCTGCCCAGGGTAGAATGCAGCAACTCTTAAAATGGCACTATAAACAATAGCCAGCAATTTAAGAGCAGGATGTGAGGAATATTTTACCTAATTGAAATGACGGGGGATTTTGCATAGGTAGAAGCAATTATTCATACTGGAGGTGGGCCAGGATGCTGGGGTTATTCCCCCTCATCTTGCTAATTAGGCTTTCAGTTTCATTAACAGTCATTGAGATATTGGATGACTGACTTGTGTATGAACATAGCCATAATAAATATAAGGAATATTTTATTTAATTATTGTGGCTCTTTTTTTTTTTTTTTTTAGCTCAAGAGGGGTAGAAATAAGGAGTATTTTAAGATGTGCAGAACACTGAATATTATGAAGGCTGGAGGCAGCATGGCTGTGTCTGTTTTTGGGTAGACTAAGGCCATAATTAAGACATTACCACATTTATATTTGCAACGTTTTATTACCTTTTTTCAGGTGGAGTTTTACAAGGGTTTCTGCCTTTACTAATGTATATGTTGAGAAGAGAAATTAATCCAGCTTTGTTGTTCTTCCAGAATGTTTTCAACCTGGGATAAATTCAACTTTGAACAGGTCTGAGGAATCCAGAGTTCTTGTTGCCTTTAAGCCTTAATTTAGGAAATATAACCTAATGCATATGACATCTTTAAATTCCCCTGTCATTCTAGTACACTGTCTTTTTTTTTTTTGTTTTTTTTTTTCACCTGCCCCTGTTAATTGCCTTTGTCCTTTGGAAACAGACATTTTGAGGGAGGTTTGTTTTCCTTTTCAAGGACTGATAATGAGATGCAGTGATTCATAACATAGTGTTGATATCAAATAGCTGCTTGTATTTTGGAAAGGGCCTTGAGTGTCTGAGCCTTTATAAAGTCTCTAGGTTAACCTTTTTTTCAACAGACTTCTCCTTTCCCCAGTTCTCTGATTAGGAATGTCAGGTAGAGAATTTTTTCACCCTATTAGAGATGATTCAGTTCTTAAATTAAAAATAGCATTTTATGAATAGAATTTCCAAATAGAAACCAAGAAGGTGAAAATATTGTACAAAAAGCAGATCTGAGTCAAAATGTTTAAAAAGCTGAAAATCACATGTATGAAACTGAACAAGCTAAACAGATAATCCTTCAAACTGAGAAACTGAGAAAAAATTTGTTTCATTCAGAACTGGAGTGGTTTAGATTGCTGTTTAAATTCCCCTTGCCTTCTAATAAACAAAACAGAACAATGCTATTATGAGGTAACATTATAATAAGGAAAAGTGTGGTTACAACATAACTACCTATTCTGGTTCCTACCTTTGTGTAGATGTGGCCATAATTTGTCCTTTTGGTTTGCTAATTACATTGATGGTCTTCATGGAATTATTAATGAATTCTTTGTGACTGAGTCAATTGTCTAGCTCTGGTGGCTTTTTCATGTTAGTTTCTTCATCTGTAAGACTGTAAGATTTGTAAATATTTTGAACCAAGTTATGTGCTGTATTTCCCTTGCATATCCAGAGGTAAATTTGCTTGTCAGTATGTTTTATAGGCTAACGTGTACTGTTAAATAAAATAATGCTAATGGAAACAGAACAAATAGAACAGTGATTAGTAATTTTATTTGATCAGTATACCTCTGATCTTGCACAGAAAGGGACTTGGGTAGTGGTATAAGACACGTAATGTTATAGATAATTCATTAAAAGTTGATTCAAGAGTCTTGTACATTAGTACTTGTGTCACTGACTTTCTGTGTGGTGTTCTCTGGTACCATTTTTTCAGGTGTTTTTGAGAATTTGTTGTCAAAGCATGTTATTTTTAGGGGATTTCAAGCTTATGTGGGGAGATCTGAGACTGTATTTGCATGTTATAGATGCGAGCACTTTTGTGGGAAACAATATAAAAAAGGATCTTTATAATGACTAGATTTTTATTTTGATACAGTTTTGTTAGTAACCATAGATTGATTAGCTGCTTTTAGGACTTCATTTTATGGACATACTGAAGCTGAATAAAAAAGCCATGAAAACTGGCTAAGTGCCAGTAAATGAGGTAATGTATTTTGCATATGTCACCTGGCTTTCATTGGATCGAGGCAGTTTTAGAATCCTCTGCTGTATGTATGAATTTGAATAATTTCATGCTCCAGAAAATCTAATCAGGATAAAACCAAAAACTGTGAGAAAAAGTTTGGAAACAGATGTGCAAATATAGTGGTGGACCAAGGTTGTACAGAAGGCGTGTAACAGGAAGTGGAATTAAATCTCTTGTGGCTGTTGAAGTCCACAGGAATCTCTTCTTTCTTTACTAGAAATGTAACTGTCAACTAAGAAAACACCCGGGAGGTTAGGAATACAACAGTAATACTTTGTGCAGTGCCAGTTTCCTATTTTTATTTCCATATTACTATATTTAGGGTTTAATAGTCAACATTCTTTTGATGTGCTACTTGTTCACCACTTCAGGGTACACATATGGGCAAAGGTGTAGAGTGTCAAAAGTTAAGTCCTTGAACTAAAATGACATGAATTTTACAGTTGCTCCTTTGCTTTTTTAGTGACAGTGAGAGTTAAAAAAGTGCATATCCAAACTGAGGAAATTTTGACTTGGGCTGGTGGAACTCCTTCCATTTTCCATGACCTATTAGTATGTGTTATAAAACAGCATTTTCACTTGACATGATTTTATATTTATAAAGGAAGAAAGAAGACAACATTATTAGAATAAAAAAATGGGGTTTTTTGAAAACCATTTCATTTACATAATCAGAGTCATCTTACCGTTTACCATAAGGATACTCTTTGTGGTGTTCTCCTCACTTTTCCTCTGTCAATTTAAGGTATGCTATAGCAGTCACAGAAGGAAGTGTGTAGTTTTCTGAAATGCAGGAATCAGTATATATGTGACATCTTGGTCTTACACATGCTGGAACCTTCCCTCCTCCCCTTCTCTCTCCCTCCCTCCAACTGCTTACATTACTTTGAAAAAGTGTGTGGGTGCGGCAGGGGAGAATCAGTGGCGCAGCAGGCCTGAAATGTTTTTCCCTGTAAATACTTTTTTAAAAGACAAGCATAATGAAACAGCATTTCTGGAAAAGATGTGAATACTGTTGCTCTGTTATGAAGAGGAACTGTGGAGGCAAAGTAGCTGTCACTTGCCCAAGATTGTGAAAGGAGTCTGGTTGAGTGCCAGGACTAATTCTACGTTTTCTAGCTCCTGCTTACATGGTAAGATCTCTTCGTTATGTCTCACACGTTCCAGCTTTCTGAAGTTTTTGACAATTTGAAATGGATATTAAGGGGACATAAGGTAAACTTTTTTCCCCCTGTCCTCAGAACCACATCATTTATTAAGAGATGTCATCCTAATGTGTATACAACTTCCATGGCTTTGAGTGTTATTGTAAATGGTAAAAAGACTCTTTGGTTGGGTTTAGACTGATGCTGCCTTCTGAAGTGCAAGAGGTGTTTGTAGTTTTATATAATGTCTTAGTTTTAATAATATTATTTTAATATGAAAATGTTGGTGTTTCTTTAACTGTTTAAAAATAGCATATCCTGCTCTGATTTTTCAATATCAGGAGAATCACTTAGGTTTAGGACCCCAACACTACCTCCCCCTCTTCAGGAGTTACAGAAGTGCATTAAACTGCTGATACAGACACTAAAACTGTGAGTTTTCCCTTACTGGCTCATTTGAAGCTTTTTTCTTTCTTTTTTTTTTAATGAAAAAGGTGGTGGAGCAATTTAAAGGCTGGTATATAGACTATACCAAAAGTGGTACAGTACATTCTGGAAGCAACAGTACAGTGGTTTCTATCTGAAAGATCACAGATAGCTTCTATAAACTGGTAGAAAAGTTTATGAAAGTTACTCTTCAACTTGCAAGTGAATGAAGTGATTTGGCTTCACTTTAAAAACAGCAGCCTAAAACTGAGCTGCCTGAGTATTATCATTACTCCAAAGCAGCATAATTACCATTAGGAGAGAATTGGTTCCTTTAAGGGAAAAAATAATGAAGGGAAAACTTCTTAAAATGAGTTTTATTACATTTTTCTTATAAAATTAGTCTTTCATTTTGTTGATTAATGCTTGAGCTTAAGATTCTGATGTAGGCATTTTGCCATTATAATTCTGAAATATGGGAAGTCCTTGAAAACATTCCGGGATTGCCTTCTGTCTGTCTGCCTTGTAAAAGATCCTTTCAGTTAAATGGACCATCCTCCTTAAATGATGTCATTAGCTTGGATTGAAAAGACATTGCCTGCAGGGAAATCATTTAATTGTCTTAAAGTGCTCTACTTCTGTAGATCTTGAAGCAGCACCCTGACTTCCATCTTTGTATCAGATAATTCATCTAAAATTCTGTTTTTAATCTCTGACGAAATATTGAGATGTAATTTCCACTTTTATTGGAGAAATTTGAGACCTTTTATAGTCTTGTCTCTGTCAAATGGATGGAAAAGTTTCACTTGTTGAAATGCAAATTGGTACTGTCTTTTTTTGACTTAAAGAATTGATTTAACATCCATTCATGCACTGCTTTATAAATATTAATGCATTGAACTCTTCCATTTCACTGATACTAAGATATACTTTTTTACATGGATATTTCTAAAATCAGTATTATTTACTTGGTCAAACAGCAAGTCAAGTTTTGGGGATAATTGCAACCATTTTTATTTTTGTTTAAGGTAATGCATTGCATAGAGGAAAATGAAGAAAATGACCATATTTTTTTTCGTTGGACTTGCCAGTCTCTCAGTCATCTAAAAGTCGGTTTATCAGGGATACTGGGAATTTTCAATTGAGTAGGCAGTCAGACCAGCAAAAATCAAACCTATGTGTATCAGTGAATTACAAATTTATTTAGAAAAGATATTCCTTGAAAATATGTAGTGTATTTAATCTATTGCACTTACACTTTTAACATCTCAGGAATTTAATCTTAAAAACTTCAAAGTAGGAAGAAAAGTGTATTTCAAAATTCAGATTGTTATATATGCAATTCTCAGCTTGAAGAGGTGCTGTACAGAGAATGCTACAAATTTTTCAGAAGATTTTGGCCCTCAGAAAAGCTGGTTTTGCTTTTAAAGTGGAAAAATGGCATTTCTGATACTTTAGTAAAAAAATTGGTCAGTTGCTAATACTCATCTTTGTCTGATGTTGAAATACTTAAAATATGCTTGACAACACTGCCACTGGATTGGTTGAGTTCTAATGGGTAATTTTCTCAGCCTGAACTTTGTTACTTGGGCAGTTACCTTTTTTTTCTGCTACATTTCAATGTACAGGAAAGCACCATAATTCTGAGCAAGAGACATTTTGTTTTGATTTTGCTCTCTTTAACTTTTCTCACATTTTTGCTTGGTAGCAGCCTTAAAGGCAAATGTTTCAGTAGCACGCATAAAACCTAGGACTGCAGGTTTCCTGTTTGTTTTTTTTCTAGCACTGCCTACCAAGCTCCAAGAGAGACTGGTTTGTTTATTCTTGTGGTATTTTAATTGCAGTTTGTGTAAGTTCAGCTATGCTAGAAATTCCTTGTGAACTTTTTATCTGAATAAATATTTAGCATCTGTTCCTGCTCCTCTTGTAGCTAGTGTCAGTTTTCTACAGAGGGGTACCAGATCAGGGAAGATTACTCCGTTTTGATACTCTAAAATTTCTGGACTTGGGTGTAATCCATCTCAAAAGTTTCAGAAATTCAGACTCTGTAAACAGTCCTGAGAAACCTCCAGAAATAACTCTGCCAGAAGTAACTCTGCTTCCAATGCCACACCAGTGAACTGCCTATGCTTTGTTTCAAAAACATTTACATCCCTGACCATTTTTTATTCTGTCACCTATTAACCATTACTATGTAGCCATAATTATTTTTTTTCAACTTTGCTAAACACTGGCTCTCAAATAGTAAGTCCTGTGGATAGGTTGCTTTTTTAAAGTCTCTGTCTCTTCTACTTAGCAGTACCAGATTTGTTGCCTTTCATTTTCACTGAATGTCTCCTTGTTCCATACAATGCAAATGGAATTCAATACTCCTGATC
>VYXD01009497.1:130621-204291 GCA_013397195.1 Hylia prasina
ATGAATTTCATATTGTATTTTTCTGGGCATCTGTTGGTGGAAATAACATCTTACACAAAGGTGGAAGGTTCTGCTTTAAAAAAATTTGCAAATACCTGTTGTAATTAAAGCTAAATCTGTTGTATATGTGCTAGACTACTCAGCTATACCTACTTGAATTTTTTGTTTCCATAGTTGAGTAAAGGACAACACAGAAATCTATATGAAAATTAAAGCTTATTAAGGTTAGGCATTTTTTTTCTGCAAAGAATTAATGATGTGTTTTCTACGTCAGTGTCTCTTACTTTATGAATAATGGCACAGTTTCCATGCATTCTGTTTCTTCTAGTCAGATCAGCTGATTGTTGAAAGAATATAAGTATGTACTATCTGAGTTTGGCTGAGGTAACTGAAACAAGAATCCTTGTAGCTTGCAGGGAATTGGTGGTTAAATTCTGCTTCCCTGATAGACTTCCATTTCATTTTTGATTGGTATGCTTCAGTATATATAATTAAGGCTATGGAGTCAGTGATTGCTTACAGAGTGGGTATCGTTATAGTTCCAGAGACAATATCCTCACAAATACATAAAGTCTGGGAAATAAACACAAAAAATGTCTAATAGAGGAAAAGCAATTCAAGAGTACAGCAATTTCAACATATGGCCAAGTCTGTAAAGCCAGAATGCTAAAGCTGCGTCTGGTTTTCCTGTGGCGTCCTTTGGAGGAGAGGTGGAAAAATGCCCCATAAAACCCACCTAAGTCAAAGAATGATGTTGATTTAAGGAAAATATTCTGTCCTTGCCCAGTTTTAATATCTGCTGATGCTAATGGAAGTTGTTCACTTGCTGATGCGATAATACAGAAGTACTAACTGGAGATTAATACTTAAATTTGTAATTACTTAAGTTTAAATTAAATATATTGGACTTTTTCCTCTGATTGTCAGGTGTGCTGGTTCATTCCACAAATAAATATACGATGTCCCAAGTCTTATTTCAACAGTGTCATGGAATCACACCACAGTTGGTTCTATTAACAGGTCAAGCTGGAAATGTACTCATTTGCCAAAACTGTATGGTGCAGTTGCATGAAGTGTCAGTTTATAGGGAATATGCTGGGAGCTGCTGAGACAGTGTTGAGGAATCTGCAGTTTGGACCTACCTTCTGGCTGATGCTAACATCTCTGTATTTACACAAGCACAAATTTCATTGTGCTAAGTACGTCTGACAAGTCATCTACATCTTTGTTAAATTGCTTTGCTTTTTCAAAACTAAAACTATCTATAATTCAGCCCCTTCATTGAAAGCTGCACACAGGTGTTTGGTGCACTAAGGCACTAAAATAATTTATGTCTATTAGTCTGACCCTTCTTAACATTAAAACAAAACTATTTTTGTTGTTTTCTTCAAAAAGCTTTCAATATGATGAATCTCCAATAAAACCAAATGCAACTTCTGATGATTTAAACTGATCTTTTAAAAGATAAATCAGATTCCATGGTTAGCACTGTAATCATCTTGTCATGCTTAGTGTGATTATTCACCTTTTAAAAGTAATAGCAAAGTTTTTCAGGTTTTGCAGTCTCCGGGAATGAAAGAACTGTATACATACCACGTAAAACCAGTCTGCTGGATGAAGCTTTATATTTATGATTCCAAAACCCATAGGAAATTATATATTGACCTCATATTTAATCTAAATGTACTATAAAACAGAACAGGTTTTTCAAGACTTAAATGAATTTAGTGAAGGTTTCATTAGGAAATATTGGCAATGTGTGCCTGAATTTGCTAGGAAAATAGTTGTATCATTATCTGTCATCTTGGGAATAAACAGTTCAGTTAGGTGTGTGCATTTGAGAACTGCAGCTATGGCAGTCTGCCCTGTATTTTCAATTGAAAGTGTATGCCTTAGTCCCTATTGATCTGAATTTAACACCAAATGTTCAGTAAAGAAAATGTTATTGTTGGGTTTTTTTTGTTTGTTTGTTTCTTTGGTTTTTTAAAAATTACTTTGCAATCTAAGATTGCTTGTCTTGGGAGAAAGTAGAGGAAAGAGATTGTAATGATTTTCATGTAGCAAACTTTTATCTGGTGTTACATTTGGAGGGTATTTTGGCTACTATCAGTGCATGCATCTTAAATGGACTGAAATTTTATTTTTAAACTTCCTCCTTTGATTTGGACAGTGCTGAATGGTAAGAATTTCTGTAAAATTGCATCCATCCTGTCTTTTGTTAACAGAGCATAGGCAACACTGTAGTTAACATCTTCTGAAACACAGTACTAATAAATACAATTAATGTTATTTTAATGGACATTTTTATGTTGCAGTGATCAGTGTAAGCTTTCATAGTGAAGTACATTTAGTACATATGGTATTGCTACAGTACTAATTACATTTATTGCAATGGCTTTTGCTCTGTGTCTCAGCCCTACTTTTGTGCGGTGGACTGTTTCATAGAGGCATGCTGATAAAATATGAACACAGCAGATGATATTACAATAAATAAATTCTGAAGTTGGTTATGGCTGTCTGAAGGCCTCTTAGTTATGAAATACGTATCAGGGTTGGTCCCAAGGGTTTTGAGGATAACTGTGTCAAGAGAATAAATACATGCTGAAAGTTCTGCTCTATGTATATATGGAGCCTTCCAAATCTGTTGATATAAGCTGTGCCACATATACCACTTCTTATTTTTACCATTGCCATTCCTAAGTTGCTGAAAGGGTCCTGTTGTGGTATGTGCTCTGCAAATAAAGAAGGCAGGGGTGTACAAGGCAGCATGATGCCTAAGCTACTTTTATAAGGGTGCTTATAATATTAGACTTGGAATGATAAACAGTGGAGTGCTGTCAGCAATCAGTGGAGTGCTGCTGCAGCAGCACCCCTGGGCTAAATGGCCATTCTGAGTAGTGGGGCCACAGACCCTGGGCATGGTAAATGCATAGCCTTGGAGTTACAACTCTTGAGGACAGAACTTGTGTCTGTCTGGCACTGGATGCTAGTGCAGGTGTGTCCACATCTTGATTCAGAACTGCAGGAGGATAAATGGTAACGTTACCACACCATACTCAGTAGTTTATTACTTCTGCATAGGTAGTTGTGCTGTCCACAAAGCAGTGTCAGACCTATGCCAGATGTTTAATTTAGGTAAATGCATCCATGATTCTGGAATAAGAGCAGGTGTATGAAGTGAAGGACTCTCAAGTCTGATTTGCTGATTTTTCCAGTCGTCATGCAATGCCTCTCATGCTGGCTTCTGCTGGTGTAGAAGAATTGGTTCTTTTTAATTGCTGATATGCTTTGGGGCCTGAAGTATTTATTAAATTTTTAATACTAGAAAACTGTACACGTGGTAGACTATAATACTGAAGACTGAGGCCACAATGTAGAAAGGGATATTAAAAATAGAAAAGTAATAGGATACTTTCTGTTGCACTTCTAATGAGATGTTCAAAGAGAGCACTGAAAGGAGAGGGTAAAGCCAACAAACCTTCATGTTTACCTCATTCCTTGGAATGTCATAACCCAGGGGAAAGATGATTTCTGATTTATAGGCTGGATGTGGCTCCCCCTGAAGCAGCTGACCTGTCTTAGAGCACAGTCCCTGACACCTGTGCAACCCTTTTGCCTCAGCTCTCCCGGGCAGATGGCTTGGGGATTCTATTTCTGAGAGTCTAGCTGGCAACAGGACCTGTGCCCAGTGGAGGTGGCACACTCACCCTGTGACAAGGACTGAGGCAGGAGAGTGGACATGTGTAGGAATAAAGAGCTCCTTTGAGCAATTTCCCTGACGTGGAGGGGTGCCCGTGAGTAGAGTGCACAACATGATTTGACTAATGCAGAGAGGTCAGCCCTTCATGAATGGAGGAGATCATTAAATAGAGAAGGACCTCAGGAAGATCGGACTGAAAATATGAAGAAAGAGGAGATAAGGGGAAATGATGAGAGTTTAAAAATGAGAAGCAGCATGGAAAGTCACATTATTGGACATGAGTAAGACTGTAAGACTTGGTGCAGAAGAAAGGGTCTTCCTAGAGATAGGTATTTATGTCAATAAAGGGAATAGATGGAATAGAAAGAAGTGGGATGGGAAGCATGGTTTCTTGCATGTATGTTTTTCATCCAGCTTCTGTGCAAAAAGTTTACTGCATTTTTGTTAGAGATCTCTGGCAAATCCATGTGGTTATGGGAGTAAACTGCAGAAGTGAGTGGAGAGAGATTACTCTTTTCTACTGCCATATTCAGAAGACCCTCCATCTACTCTCTTACCACCTAAGGAAAAAAAATCTGTTTTAAAAGTACACTTCAGGTTGATGTTAGTGGTGAGGGAGAAGATGAGTCTGAACAGCCCACTCTTGATGTGGTGATGATTGATATAGTAGTATGATTGTGGTCAATCAAATGGCCAAGTCAGGCTCCTAACAAGAGTGTCCCAGACTTGATGGCTTTGAAGCTGTGGTTGAAAAAGGAAATGTCTTCTGGCTAAAGGGCTGCACACTAACCACTTGGATTTAAGTTTGGAAGCTACAGTTCTTCCTTGAAATTTTATTTAAACCATAAAAATTACAGCAGAAATTTTTTACTTTCCTGAATTTCGGATTTTTGTTTCAAGTGCTTTCTTTTACTTGTGGCAATCAGAGATCTTTCAGTTCTCCCATATATGCCTGCTAGGCTTGGTGGTACCTCCTGTAGTCAGTTTATATTGATTTATAGCACTGCCAGGCCCAGCTTTTAGCTTTGGATTAGAAGCCTATTTCCTGTATCCTGTATCTGCTTTCACAACCTGTCATTGCAGCTTACTGCTCTTTCCCATCTTGAAGGTTAGGACAGGGTTAGGAAATGAGGAGAGATGGGTGAGTCAGGCAAACCAAGGGAAGTCCCACAAGTTCCTGGATGTTCTCACAGCTGCTCTGGGATCAGAAAAATCTTTCGTGTCTCAAGAGGGAGGGGAAAAGCTGACTCTGTGACATCTTGTTACAATACTGCCATATGTTTCATTCCCAAGTAAAGTGAAAATTTTGAATTAGTTGACTTAGAAAGTTGGCCACAGAGACTCATGAAAAAATATATGCAACATTTAGGAGAATCCACTGCAGAAATGTCCAGGAGTACACTTGTTTTCACATGCTGTTGTAATTTTCTTCTGTTCTTAAGATTTTCTTATGGGAAAGAAAGCCTGTGTTTTTTGTGGTAGTTTTTAATGCTTCAGCAGCTGATGTTCATGTCTGTTGGAATACTTGATCACGAGAACAGGCCTTCAAACAGGCCTTACTGTATGGCATATGCCACAAGTGTGACACAGCATCAAAAATGTCCTTTTGTATGTGTGTTGTAGAGCTGATTTTAGGTAATGTAGTAACTCTTAGACTGGGGGCTTGAGGCATCTGGCAGTTTAGCTTGCTATCTGCACAAGTCTCATAGCTTAGCACCAAAAGCAGTAAGGTGGTAGATGATGGCCAAAATTGTAGCCCAGTTTGGACACTAGACTGCCCAAAGTAGCAGACCTATCAATTCTAGTAAAGATGAGACAAACAGGAAACTCAGTGCCACTAAAAATAGAATTATTTTTATTTCTTCAGTTTTGTGGAATAGTCTGCTAAAAGAATAATGCAAAAGATTCTGAATTTTAAAGTTTAGTCTTGTATTGCTCACAGACTCCTTCAATGACAATGATGTTCTTAGACGACACTAGGTGAATACTTGGGTGAATAATTTCAGCCTAGATTTCTTTCTTAAAAATGTATATAACATTTCATTTGTAGAGCACCAGCTGTGTTGGCCCTAATCACATCTCAGGTGAGGATGAGGTGTAACACTCAATGTTATTGCAAAAGACATGTTGTCAAAGGACTTTCTTTCTGGATTGTGAGTTCAGGGCCTGTGTATTATTACCAAAATCCTGCTGGTGTTATGGTGGCAGCTTTTTATGGTAAGGAATTGTAGCTGATCAGTTTGGAGAACTGTGCAGTTTCGTCTGTGGCTTGTGTGTTTTTGGTTTGATAAATTAGTTCTTGTTTTCTGTTCACTTGCTTGTGTAAAAAGCATGGTTTGTACTAAGCTTCACTAGTGAATGCCAGTGAGAAACTTTGAAAGATTTTAGTATTGCTTGTTCTTTCACCAGTGAGCAGATGTGAACCATTTCTTCTTCCGCCTGTATCCCTGGCGCAACCGCGCTCTCCAGTATTGAATAAACGGTCCCCTGTTAGAACAACTGACATCTGGGAGACTCTTCACAGACAGTACTTCACATAGCAATGCTCTGACTCAGCCATTAGTTGTCAGAGCTCAAATCGAGGTCATCTCAAGAAATCTGTAATGCCTTTTACTTCTAGCAAGAGCTGGCCTGAAAATCTGCTTAATGTTATCATTCAAAATTTACATGGTTTCATTAGGCTTATTAAAAGCAATGAAAAATGCAGCAGTACGTAACACTGATAAAGCCTTTTTACCTTGCTATTTCAAATCACGTTTATGGACGATGGATTTAGTTTCCCACTAGCCCTGGGCAGAGGTATTATCTCTATTTTATGGACAAGAAAACTGAGTTAGATTCAATGACTTGTCCAAGGTCATATGTAAGACTGATGGTATTGGGGAGAAAAAAATGTCCAGATTTCTGCCTTAATTAAGTGATAATCTTTTGAATAAACTCAGTGTCTTAGAAAAGATGCATTGATGTCTTTTTCTTTAGGGTTTTAAAAATAATTCTGAGGATTAATTTTGCAAGCCATGAATCAGTATTTCCCTGAGAAACATGATTCTCACGGCTGATAATATTAAGAATTCATCCTTTTTTGTAGACTTCAGTTCACTGCTTCCTACAAAAACTTTGTTGTAGTCCACTTTGGCTCTGTTGTTGTCTGCCTTTGTGAAATAAAGCTGCTCTCATTATTTAGCTTTCTTCCATTTGCATATGTACAAGAGGGAACAGCTGCTTTCTGCAGGGATTTTGTGTACTCATTCATATTCCCACAGTGGTGGCCTTGTTCTGAAACACACTGCTACCCTGTGGAAAAGCAGAATAATACATGGACAATATAGCAAGCGGTCTGTTATTAAACATTTGGAAATACAGCCTTAAGGGGGAAAATATAAACACAGACTTATAGTTTTAAATCTGAAGCAAGTGCAATGTAATGATGATGTAGAAGAGTCTCTTCCTCTTAAAGCCTCTGGAAACCTATGGGGAAAGAATCTTTTAGAAAGAAATTTTGCAGTCCTCTTTAGTTTTTGAAAAACAAATCTAAATTTACCATTAAGAATGTTTTCTGTTTTAAAGGGGATAAAAGTGATAATGCTTATTCCTCATTTGAAGGTGATCTTGGACATTCCATCTTTATTGCTATATCCATGCACAGAAAATTATATTCATATAAATTTGAGATTTCCAAGCATGACCCAGACAACAGTTCATTTCCCAAGGATTTGTGAATAGCAAGGCAGTTACAGGAGTTTGGTCCTTCCTTACCTTTTTTTTTTTTAATATAATTTTTACTGTGTATTAATACATAGATTTTAAGAGAACTAAAGCTCTATCTGGACATATAAGTACTCAATTAAAAAATACAATTTGTACACGTCGCATAAAAATGCAACATCTCAGTGACTTCTGAGAACTTTGCTTTTTAGAAAAAACAAGTATATTCACTTTGCCTTTGTCCTTAAAATTTTTAAGAATTAAAGTGACTTGGAGAAAGCATATACAATTTTATCCCAAAGCATCAAGGCATGCGTATACAGGAGGTTGTGGAAACCTATCCAGTTGGAATAGAAAATCTTAGAAAGTGATAGTTACAAGTGCACCAGCCATTTAAAATAATACAAAACAAGTATGATTCTGAAGCAAATGCTTCCTTAGTGGAATTTTCTTTCTTGCTATTTTATCACCTTCTACTATTGGTCTTGTTTTAGTAGTAGCAGAGAGTATTAAAATATTTTAAAGAGGGAGGAAAGCGCTTAATGAATTATTAATATTCTGTTTATGGATATCTGAAAAAAATGGAAGGTCATAGTCTGACCTAGAGACCTTGGCAGTGTCCTTTAAACAAGCATTAATCATATGTAGTGCATCAAATCATCATGTGCAAGATAACACTAGTGACCTCTCCAACTGAGAATAACAAATGACTCTTAATTTTCCTTTCTGTACATGACAGAAGTGTTGACAACCTCTGTATATTTTTTCTTTTGCCCTGTACCTAATCAACTGATCATTTTCAACACAAAATTTTCCTTGAAGTGTATCTTTTCTCTCCTATTTCTGCATGATAAGGACCTCTGTAGTGAAACATGTAATGATTAGTCATCGTATATGCATGTTTATGTCTAAAATCAGAATACTTTCTGCATCTTTGATGAAATGACATATTGAAAAAAGAGAATTAGATTACATTAACTAGTTAAAATATATAACATTTATAAAGCTGTTCTTCAAAATGCAGGTAAGCATAGACCATGCTACAGCATTCTTGGGGAAGATGCATACTACCTGAAATATTTTTTTGGATGGTATCTTTTTTCATATGAAAAACCTGACATCATCATGCATGATCTTCTGCATCACCTTTATGAAAGCTACTTGAAACTCCTAAAAAGAGGTCATAAGTGTTTGTAACAGGAGTTGTAATGTGCTCAGAGACATGTCTTTATATGCAGTTGGAAAGTCTGAATAAATATTTCAGGGTTAAACTGAAGACTTAATTGCCTGTCAGCTGCTGAAAAGATCTTGTTAAACCAATTATAACCCTATAATCCCATAGTCTTCATTCTGCTATGGGCTACACTGCAGCTACAGGGTACTGGAGGAATCCACAAGGTTGGTGTGTCTTTAGGGGTTAATGGCACCTTAGGCAATATTTCATGACCCTTTACAGAAATTGCATCAGGATTTCAGCATTCTGGTCCGTCAGTCTTGCCACTGCTCTACCACCTGCAGTTTGATCTCTCCAGCTGGTTTCCTTCTCCCGTTTCTGCAGCCTGGCCGTAGGTATGAGCCACGGCTGCTTGGCTGAGCTGTGCAGAGACTTGGAGCTCATTCTCCATCCTGCTGTTCATTCAGCTCTTCACCATGGGTTTGGAGGTAAAAGCAGTGTCCCATTTGTTGGCACCTGGGCGTGCTGCACAGCAGGAGTCTGGCCTTGCTTTGTCTTTCACTGGTGATGCCAATTCTTACTCTTTCTCCCCAGTTGTTTTTCCTGGCTGAATTTCACTGAATGGCAGTGGGAGTTTTGACTTCGCAGAAGTCAAATACATTTCAGGATTTTGCTCTAGTTGCTTCTGCAATGGCTTCTTGATGGCATTTGTTTACTTGTTTGTTCTTTTTGGCACTCACATTTAGAGGCCAAATTACCAGCCTCTGGTGCTAGTTGCTAAAACCAAATGGTTCACAGAAGAATGCATGAGTAGAGAAGGATATTGGATTAAATCTCAGAATGCTGAGCATTTTGAAGTAGCATGGAGCATCTTTTTAAGGAATCATAATAAATAGCTAAGTAGATAGTGTTTTAGCTATGTTGCTTGAAGCTTTCAGGAAAAACCTCTTGAGTGGTGGTTTCAATCTCCATCTAGCCCGTCAAGACCAAGTACAGTTGGACCTTTTCAACTAATCAGCTAGGAGAATTGTCAGTAGGGTAAAGTGAAACCCTCTTCTTTGATTGTATAGACAATGTCTAGGGTACTCATTGTGTTCTAATCAGTTGCTCTTTTCATTGATTCCTTGGGGTATCACAAATTAGAGAAGATTAGACACTCTTTCCATAATCCAATTAAATATTGAAGCTCCATTTGCACTGTAACGTTATTGCTTTGCTGGAGTACCCTGTGAGAGGTTTAAAATTCTTAAGCCAGATCATATTCTGTATTATAGAAATTTAAAAAACCCAAAAACTTTGTGCCACAGCTTCCAGCTCAGTGAGCTTCAACTTATCAAAAGCTGAATAACAGAAGAAAAATTAATGAATTGGGCCGGTCTGCAATTTATAATAATTCACATACCTACACAGTGCCTTTTTTTTCTAATGGACTTACATTCTAATATGCTTTTTAACCAGTAAGATTCAGATTTCATCCTTTTTTAATGACTTGCCTCCAGGGGAGATCTAGAATTTTAGTTCTAGAAAATTATTTCAGTTCTAAGTTTTGGTTTCTAATTGGCTAAAACTCTTGCAGAACTTGCTTAGAGAGTGTTTTAGGTACTGCAGTGTACTGTGTAGGATAATAACTCTGCCTAAATCTCCTCTACTTCTACTCAGCCTCAGGTGGACACCACAAAAGACACAGGTGTGAACTTCAGCATTTGCATCTGTATCATCATATGTAGCTTCAGGTGGTTAGTCCAGTCTCTTATTTTTAGAAAGTTAATTGCTTCTTATGGTGGAAGAAAGAGAGGTTGGTGTGTCTTTTGGGACTCGTTTTTTTTTTTTTTCTTTTTACTTCCCATATGCTGATTTGTTTTGTGCTGTAGCTCACATCTTTCAAGTGTTATTGTTCAACAGTGACACCTTCACCTTTCTGTGTTTAAGAAGTAAGTAATAAACTTTAGGCTGTTCCATATTGTACCATGTCTTCGTTCGCATTTTTTGTATTTTAAGACAGGATGAATATCAACAGTGAAACAACGGAATATGCTGGTTTTTGGGTTGTTCATCCATTTAAGAAAGTTCTGTTGGTCTTCACTTTGATGGCCTTCTGTGTTGAAGTTCATCATTGCCCCCTTAAGTTAGTGCTCCTACTGTAGGTTTTTTCTTTTTTTCTCCTGATACATAGATATCAGGAGATATCCATAGTAGATATATAAAATAGTCAAGCACATCAAGTTTGTTGATGCATGCTGTGACTGTACCTGATGATTAAGTTAGTGTTCTGTGCTCTGCCAGTTTTGTTTAAGTTCGTTTCTGAATCCAGGTTGCACTTCTAGAGCCAGCTGGATAATTTAGGCTCTGTAGGCTAGTAATTAATGTATGGTGCAAACCAGCATGTTTCAGTTTCTCTTCTCTCTCATTCTCTTCCATCATTCTCTCTCATTTTTCTCTTAATGCTTACTTTTTTAAACACTCAAACCCCACCTTGGTCTGTCTAGCAACTTTTTTATGCTGTCTTTCCATAGATCAAGAACTGTTGTTAGGAAAATTTTAAGAATTAAACAGTTATGCTGTTCTAACACTGAGCTTTAATTCTGTATGTACATTAAAATTGTTATGCCTTGTACAGTTGATACAGTATCATGTTTCCCTGAAATGAGTTACCAAGAACCATAAGAACTGTGATGATTGATCATGCAAATTAGCTTTTGAAGGGTTTCTACTTTATTTGTCCTTAAATACAAGTTCTTACATTTGTACCTTATAAAATATTTTCAGATTTACTCCTTTAAGTTGTCAATTTATTTGCATATTTTATCTTCTACTGTTGTGTACAATGGCAAATTAAGCACGAATAACTTCATAGATGTGAAAGATTAATATGAATTTAATGTGTAAGTACTGTGGACTACTGTCCATGTTAATTCTTCTTAGCTGTTTAGAAAAATATGCTCTGATTACTATTTGCCTCTTGTAAGGGTAGAAATCTCAAAATGGAGAAAAGGCTTGAAGGACTATGCAAGTCTTTGTTGTAAACTTTAGAGCAACAGAGGTATATGTAGGCGTAATTAAATATTTTTGTCTTCTTTAATTAAAGTTTATTGGTTTTTACTTTCTCACTATGGGCTTCATGGCAACTTTTTTGTTTGTGTGTAATCTTAATTTAGTCCTACTGCTTCAGTTTTTTTTTTTTTTTTTTAAATAAAAGATGCTAATTTACTTGTATTTACACAGATGGCCATCTCATTTTTTCACTGAGCAATATGCTACAACACATAATTTTCCTGCTGGTTTTCTGTTTCTGTAGAAATTTCTTGATTAAAAAAACCCCTTTGTGTGACTTCATAATTACAGCAATTTTAACCTTAGTAATAAAAAAAAGGTCAGGAGGGTACTTTTTGAGTCCGTAAAATATGACAGTAGATGTTGTCTTAAAGAAATAATTAAATGGAGAAGTGATAATATGTGTGAGGGGATCTTTCTGAGAGATTTGTAAACTTCTGGTTTCTAAATGTTGCCTTCAGGCTTGGTAAGAAAAGCTCAGTGTTTGTAAAGATTATCCTGACAGCAATATGCTGGGTCAATTGTCAAGACATGTTTAGCACAGGGGGATGTATTAATCTGCTACAGCTACCACTGTAAGTGGTTGGAATAAATAGAGGGCTCAAGCAGATGAAGAGGGATTAACTGTGTAAATTGAGCAAACTCTTCAATCACTAAACCACTGATTTTGCAAAGGATTAGTTTGCTTTTGCAAATATTGATTACTGATTTGTTACTGGGAATGAAGATGATATAACTTGTGCAGTTGGTATGTAGTAAGCTATGTGAGGTGTACATCATTCATATTAATGGGATTGTCATAGGCATTACAGAAACTGACAGATTTATTAGAGCAGTGCTCTTAACATTGTCATAGTTAAAGTTGTGTCAGCATTTCCATTAAAAGTTCCATTTTCTTTTTTTTTTTTTTTTGGTGTTCATAGATCAACTTTAATATTTACTGTGTTGAAATTTGGTAATACCACTTTATAGCTTTGACACAATTATTTTTGTGCTCTTTTAAAGAGAACTGAATTAACACATTTTTAAATTAGAAGAAAATACTGTATAATAGTTTAAAACAAATGTTTGCAGGTTTGAATTCTTAGTTTTGAGGGCAACCTTTGAGTGATACTGTGCATGTTCACAAGTTTCATTATGCCAGGTTGGTAGAGAAGTGATGTGTGTTAGGCAGTTGCTATAAAATAAAAGTAGCTGAGGAATTTTTTTGTATAAATGAGCTGTTTTCCTTGTATAAAGGCTTGTCTGGCTTTTTTCCAGTGCTGCAAGTTGATCTGATAAAAGTTATTATGTTGCCTACAAGTCCTGTCCCACTGATGTCCACAGACTGTAATGCTATCACTGAATACTGTCACCTGATCAAGCAATGCTACTCTGTTATCAGGTTCAGTTAATTCATACACCATTAATGTTATAACTGGTTCAAGTTTCAACAGTGGTTGTAGTCACTGGGTGGTTTGTCTTTCTAATCCTTGATTAGATTTATTTGAAGAGATTGCCTTAAGGAAAAGTCAGGTGTGCTGCGAGAATCAAGAGACAAAAAAATGTTCAATGAGTTTGGAAAAAAATCCCACTGACTTTTATCCATCTACTTAATCATTGTAAAAGTCTTAAGTTGTAAAATATGCCCATTTCTCTTGATGTGTCATCTTTTCCCTTTTACACAGATATCACAAAACTCAGTCACAGCTCTTGATTCTCTTTTTTCCCAAACTGTGACCCCTGTTGCAGCATATGATAGGATCTGTGTTTTATAAACTTCCATTCCTATAACTTTTGGGATTTCCCATGGCAGATGCTGAAGGAAACCTATATGTGTTTACCATAGGAAAAGATGACCTGGCATCCTGCAAGTCATACAAGAGGTCCTCTTTTATTTTTGGATTTCAATTCATACGTGGTTTCCAAATTAAAGTAATTGTTTCTAACTGTAAATAAAAATATTATTTCAGATATTTCTATTCATTACTAAAGCCAGCAAGAACTGCAAGGGTCATCTGAGAAACATCTTTTAGCTTGGTGTAACTTAGAAAGAGCGTTGAAAAATTAAAATGGATATTTCCATTAACTAGATGTAACAAAATTGGACTTATGGGAGAATTGGAACAGTTGGTCAGATCTCCTCTCTCTTGTTCAGAGACAAACAACTTCTGCCAGGGTTCTTGTTGCTTGTGTCTTCAAGTGTATGTTTTGTTTTTCTGGAGCCTTCAAATGGACTGGAAAATATTAGTGCAGTCATTCAGAAAACTCAGGAGTTGATATTGGAAGGTGGTTCTTCCTGTTGTTCTCAATACACTCCAAGGTGAATGGCAACTGAAATTTACATCTGGAAAGCTTTCAGGAAACACAGGAGTG
Source organism: Hylia prasina (assembly GCA_013397195.1). Lineage (NCBI taxonomy): Eukaryota > Metazoa > Chordata > Aves > Passeriformes > Sylviidae > Hylia > Hylia prasina. The sequence continues at coordinate 144,607 of VYXD01009497.1, forward strand.
TTCTGCTGGCTTCCAACAGTGTGCTCTGCTGGCTTCTTACAGTGTTTCCCTTGTTCTTTTCAGTTAAGTCCCATGCAATTACAGCAAAACAGGAGAGTATTTTATCTTTGTGGTAGCAACCTTTGTGGTAGCAGAGGAGGTTTGAAAACAGTGATGTGTTTTTTGAACCATAAAACCTTTGGATTTTTATTACCTCTTTATTACCTCTTTCAGAGTACTTGGAAATAAAAGCACTGTATAAGTCACTTTTGATTTCCTTGCCTTTAATTTTTCTCATGGTCTTGCTCTGTAGATTGATTTTTCTAAGTGCAATGTTATCATTGCAAGAGACTGTAATTCTACCAGAACTTCCCACTTCTACATACTGAATTATATTTGATATGCATTTTGTGTGCTACAGTAAGGAAAACTTGAAAGACTTGTATGAGACTTTCTTATTCTGTTATTATTTTAAAAAGGCTTGCCTTTACATGCAGACTGCATGTGTAAAGTGTAAAGTCATACCTCCATCTTAAACCAAATTAGCTTTCAAATGCAGAGGAGCTTTGAGTGTGATAGTTCACTCATCACTGAGCATAGCTTTTTACTTAAATTATCAGTAGTAGAAGAAATGTATCAAAAATGAGGCAATGAGGCAGAACATTCAAATCATTTTGTGTTTGCAGGAATACATAAAATGAAATTGAAAACTGGCTTAGGATCTCCTCATTGAAATCTGCAACTGCCAGTTTTAAAGATGTGTTTTTAGCTGACTGTAGGAATTTGAATCTTTTCCTTCATGCAGATGAAAGATTTTTCAGCTCCAACCAGTAATGTTAAAACTTTTTCTGATCAAGGATATGAGCTGTTGGAGCATTTAAAATGCACAAAGTGTGTATGTATGTTTCCTTTCAGAAGTTTAACAGGCCAAGCCTTTGGCCAAGAGTCAGAACAGTTGGAACTTTGCAGACTACACAGCTAATCCAAGAGGGCTGCCAGTTGGCATAAATGACTTCCATATATAAAACTTCATGCAATTTACATTGAGGTTTTTGTTGGTTTTTCATGGCAGTCTGAGAATTTCCTTGTTTCCCAGGATTTCTTGGGTTTTGCTTATTGTATTTATGGTGTGTTATGCTTCTGATCAGAGCACGACTTTAAAAAGGTTCCCCCCGCTAAAATATCCCTCTCACAGATTAAAATTCATGTTGGAAGATTTTTCTCTTTGGCTAAATTTGGCACTTCTCAAACTGTACTGTTTTGATTTTTTCCTCCTTCTTTTTCTTTCCTTAAAAAAAAAAATAAATTCAGACTTTTAAAGGGGTCTTAAATTAGCTTCTAGAAACAGAACAATTTAGAAAAGGATGTCTACACACTAGAACTTACTCAGGATAGGACACAGGGCAAGAAATTTTGGAAATTATAAAATTAAGAGGAAGAAAATGTATATGCTTTTTGTTTACTGAATGTGTGATTTGTGGAAAATCTAACTTGCATGGTATTGCCAAAATTTGGATAAGACTTCACAGAGTTCACACTACAGTGGGCTTTACAAGATCTGTCAAAATATTGTTGAGTAATTAATACTTGGAATACTAGGATTGAAAGTAAAAGAACATGTACTACTAATTTTGAAATATAATTTAAAAGTTCATTGTTTAGCTTTGCAATAAATGACATTTGGCAGTTTTCCTGCCAAAACATATTAAAATAATTTTTGTATTCAGTTAAATAGTTGTCATTGCTTGGTCTCAGTGTAGGCTTACTGAAATAAAAGGGCCAGTTGCTTGATGATGGAATTTTAGGCCCTTCAAAAGTACTGATTAAAAACCTTATGACAAAATAAGAAAAGTAATAGGCAACTGCTAGTTCTGATTGCCTCAAGTTTTTCTTAAGGTACTGTGATATGTGGGTATTTCCAAGGGATTCTTATGTGTACCAGGAGGCTATTTAAAAATAGTAGTAAATTGCAGAGTACAATTGTAGTATTACCTTTTCCAGGTGAGTTAGATGTTAAGCTGAAAATTGTATTTTTCACCTGGAGGTATTAAATGATAGCTTTTAACTTGCTGTTTGATAAGCCTGTAGGACTTTCTTCCTGTTAGCCATCTGGGAATACAGGAATCATGCTATGGTTAAAGATGCTATCCATATGCAATTTGACATCATGCTGGTCATATTCCAGCTGTAGACTCTTTATTCCTGGCCTTTTAATTTTCTCTGATTAGCTAACAGCACCTTCTGTGGTTCAAGCTATCATGTAGATATTCTGAGTCGTTACTTAGGGTTTCTAATCAAAATTGGATGTGTGTGCTTGTCTGTGAGACAACGCTGGGAAATTTCAGCTTGCCTGCATAATTTCATGAGAATTCCCAGTGCCTCTAATTGATCCATGATGGTCTGTTTTGACTTGGTTCTGTCCGCAAAGCAGGGGCATTGTTTTTATCTCTGTGTTTTCCTGCCTCCTTTATATCTCATAACGAAGTTTGAAGCTGTTGCGCTGGCAGGGTTTGTATTGCCAATCTCTACCACTGATGCACTTTTCTGGTAGCTGTAATGTTGGCCTCTGGATGACTGAAACCTGTCTCGTGCTGAAATGATTGAGTAAACCTTAGTGATTCTTTACACAAAACTTTTGCCTGCCTTACAACATTTTTGTGTGCCTTGCATTACAGTGATGTGAGTGGCAGACCTTGTACAAGAGACCATTTCTCTGCTGATGTACCTTTCTTCTTGCCTCAGAATCTTTGAGAAACAGCAAAATTGGGAAGGCTGCTTTGGTGAAGTGTTCAGTGGCCCATTTTCTAATGCTGTAGGATAATGCCTGCTCACAGCAGAAAACATCACTTTTTAAAATTCACACACACCCCCCCACATGCTGTGCCTTCCCCCCTCCAACCCTCCTGGCCCCTCCATGTGCCATGGGTGTCATTTGTGAAATTTTAATAAATACCTGTGTGAAAGTTAAATCTGGATCCAGGGGTGAAAGCCATGAACTCCTCTGTACATGAAGGTGCTATGCAAAATGTAACAGTGGGTGTTTTAGAAGCAATTTGAAAACCATCAAAAGGATGCACAAATCCAAGACAATATTAGTTTACAAATTCAGAGTTAACTTTGGATGAGGACTGTGTAATCCAGGATAATTCCTTTGGCTGTGGATCCTAATGAATGGAGTCAAACTAGCTGACTCCTGTAATATGTTAAAAGAAAAAAAGGAAATTCTTTTGTCAAATGAAATGCTACATCTACTAAAGAAACTTTGCTCAGAAAACAGATGAGGATTGAAAAGCCATGAATGTAAGGTTTTTAAAATTTAAAATAACTAAAGACACAATTTAGGGGCTAAATAGAAATGACTAAAAGAGATTTCATGCTAACTGCTTCAAAGAACGAGATTTCATTTCTGCAAAGAATCCATTGCAGTGGTTTTTAGCTTGCCTGGCCCACTGCCTTCTCCTCTGCTTAGAGGAAGGAAGGGAAGAGAAGAGAAGGGCTTGTACCACTGTTCTTCTAAGGGACAAGTCCATAAGAAATACTCAGTGTTTAAGCCTCTGAGGGTGTGGTATTAATGTTTATAGCCCAAACTTCATATCCCAAATTAGAAAGAATTAAAACTAGAAACAGATGTCAGTGTTTTAAGTAGTCTTTATTAATATACACTGCTGGGTCTTCTTAGAGGAGTATATGAAGGCAAGTTATTCTGTGGAAATTATTGTAAACTGTTAGAGACCACAGTGGGTAATGCTGGGGATGGCTCCTGAGCAAAACCTGATAGACTAGGCACACTTTGGAACAAACACTTTGAAGACCAAAATGCTGACTTTTTGTGAACCAGTCTTTCAAAAGCAAAACATTTTCATTACATTTATTCCAGGAATGAGATGTGCTTTCTTTAACACTTACCTTTTGATTCTTGCATGGTAAACTAATTCAGAGCTACCAGGCTTCTACACTTGCAAAATGCAGTAGTTTTTGTGAGTGTGTTATAGACAGTTAATGAAACTGATGAGATTCTATGTGATCTTCCTACTGATAACTTTTCTTCAATTAGAAGCCTCTAAGAAATGGGATCCTTTTTCAAATGGAGTATACATTAATCTTTGCTTTAATAAAAAAAAAGAATAATATAGGGAGAAGATATGCATATGAAAATAAACCACCTCCTCTTTAGCCTAGATTCACAGTGCTTGTGCAACAGATGTGACTCCAGAGTATTGCTATGTACAGATTCAAAGATAATTGAATCCTTCTGTAGTAGCTATTAAAAATGGGTAAATGCTGTATTTCCAGATCAAAATGAAATGGAGAGATATGAAGAATTTTGGAAGACGTGTGTGAGAAGGGGGGTAGGAGGGAGGAAAAGAAGATAAAATTACTTCTTTGTGTTGCTAGAAGCATTACTCTTTCTTTGCTCAACTTTAACACAAATATTTTCAGAATATCTCTGCCAATTTTGAATTGCAGCCTGAGAGATAGCATAAAAGCCCTGTGCTTGAGGACAAAACCACTTATTTTCTGTATTTCCTGCAGGAGCAGGCTGTCCGTTTGTGCCAAAAGATGAGCTGGTGGGGAAGAAGACCAGCCTGGCTTAGGGAGCTTTTTCTGGAACTGTGGGAAAAAAAAAGTTTTGACTTCTGAAAGAAGAGGCAGGCAACTCAGGAAGAGTACAAGTATGTTGTTAAGTCACGTAGAGAGAAAATTAGAAAGGCAAAAACTTAATTTGTCCACTACTGTAAAAGATACTAAAAAGTGTTTTTATAAATATGTTAACAACAAAAAGGGCCAAGGAGAATCTCCATCCTTTATTAGGTTCAGAGGGGGAACATTGTTGTCAAAGATGAGGAAAAGATTGAGGTACTTCATACCTTCTTTGCCTCAGTCTTCAACAGAAAAATCAAATATCCTGAGGGCAACCAGCCTGTGAGCTGGTAGACAGGAACAGGGAGCAGAAGAGACCCCTGAAATCTAGGAGGAAGTAGTTAGTGATCTGCTGTGCCACTTAGACATTCACAAGTCTATGAGACCAGATGAATTCATCCAAGGGTACTGAGGGAGCTGGCAGAAGAGCTCGTCAAGTCACTCCATCAATTTTCATCAGTCCTGGGTCACTGGGGAGATCACAGGTGACTGAGGGTTGGCCAGTGTGACACACGTTCACAAGAAAAGCTGGAAGGAGGATCCAGAGAACTCCAGGCCTGTCAGACTGACCTCAGTGCTGAGGAAAGTTCTGGAACCCATCATCTTGAGTGTCATCATGCAGCACACACAGGGCAGCCAGGGGATCAGGCCCAGCCAGCAGGGGAAAGGCAGGTCTTGCTTGACCAACCTGATCTCCTTTTAGGACCAGGTACCCACCTAGGGAATGAGGGAAAGGCTGTGGATGTTCCTCTCCTTAGACTTCAGGAAAGCCTTTGATACTGTCTCCTGCACATTCTGGAGCAACTGGCAGCCTGTGGCTTGTACCAATGAACTCTTCACTGGGTAAAATACTGGCTGTCTGTCTGGGCTCAGACAGTGGTGGTGAATGGAGTTACATACAGATGTGTCAGTACTGGGACCAGTTCTGTCTAATGTCTTTATCAATGATTTGGATGAGGGTATCAACTTACCCTCAGCAAGTTCTCAGATAACACTAAGGGTCTTCAGTGCAAGAAAAAAAGGAGGCTCGAAAAATAATTTTTAATAATTGTATTAATTATGATTGTATTTTTTTTTTAGTTAGAAGAGGATAAAGAATTAGTGATTGCTGTTTTCTCCATATAATCAAACTAATGTATTTTTTCCTCTCAGTTTCCTTTTACAAGGAATGAAGAGCAGTTCTCTTCATTCTTATTTGAGCACAATGACTTCACCATTATAATGGTTAAACCTCTGGTCTTCTACTAGGAAAGCAAACTGTAATCAACCACTTAGCTGTTACTGAATTACACTTATTTCCACTTCGCCTGTTTAACTTCCCATAAGCATGCTAAGCACCTCTTTAGAATGCATTGACCTCTGATTATTTCTTGCTTTATGTATCCCTTAGCCCACATTGCAGAAGTAAAAAAAAAAATCCTATTGGTAAACAGTGCAGAATAATACAGTCTGGTTTTGTTTTATTTATTTTGTATACAGGATGAAATTTTTATATCTTTAGGTCCTCCAAAAATCAGAATTCCAGGCACAAGGATTGAATTTCATGCTGTGAAGTGACACTGATGAAACTTGTTTTTATGTAATGGACCAAATTCGCTGTTGCAGTAAGGTGAAAAATTAAATCATTCAGGCTTTTTTTTGCCTGTTTGATTACCAAGTTGCAAAAATTCTAGTTGTGCATAAGCTGTGGTTTTGACATCCTTTCTGAATCACAAGATATTCTGTGTTTGTGGGAGATGTGCAGTGGAACCTCTACATTAGTACACCCAGGTTAATAACATTAATGTTTTTCTGAAGTCAAAGCATGACTGGTAAAGCTGCCTTTATGCTTGAGTGAGAGCATTTCACTTTCTTTTCACTGGAGGAATTTTCAGCCTGGCAGCAATAGTATTATAATAACTGCCAGCTGCTCACTTGGCACAGGAGTGCCTAGAACCAAGAGGAAGAGCCCAGTGCATTATACATATAATTTACTTTTCTCTAAGATGAAGGTTTAGGCCTCGTAAATATTTTGATCTGGTCTTTGATGGCTTTTGTACACATCAGTCTGAAAATATGCATGTAGAGCATAACTTGCAGATTTTATTTTGGAGTTTGTTGGAGTAATTCCCACCAATAGGGAAGAGATAGGAAGAGACATAATTGTGGGAGATTCTTTTGTGAGTGGGTGGTCAAGAATGAAGAAAAACCTGTGACATTAAGCAGATGGACTTTCCCTTATTTTATGCCATATATTGGGTATGCAAGATTATCATCTCCCTAAATATTGGATAGTTTTGGACTGATCTTTATATCAAAAGAATAAGGTTCAAGACATTATTTGTGAGGTAGAAAATCTGGAATGGAAATGAGACCTTTTTATATCCTCAACTCTGTGCTTGCCCACCACTGTCAGGGCAACGACACAGCAGAAATTAGGTCTGAAAGAGTAAACAAAAGCAATCATTGTGGATTTCTCTAAGTATAAACCCACACAGCTGCAAGCCACAGAACATTTCTTACTCACAATGCCACTTTTCTCTTGGGTGTTTAAATTTGGGTTAAAAAACTACAGGGTACGAAAGGAGAAACCAGGGAAGACTACTATCCTTTAAACATCTTTATTTCTAAATCATTTCATCATCTGGAAACAGACCATGCAGTGCTAGGAAGGTATGGTGATCTCTGGTGGTCTCATTTTGAGAGAGAAGTTTTGCTCTGATCTTGTAGTGGGCTTGACCATAAGTTTCTCATGAATAGGCATTGAGACACCCAAGAAACGTAGTACCAGCAGGTGCTATTTGCATCCCTGGGGTGCAAGCTTCTTGCATTTCCACATTTAATTTCTTACAGTGGACACTCTCCAGTGAAATTACAGGTAACTGGAATTCAGGCCATTTCACCTGCAGCCATGGGGGAAGGAGAAAATTCTCCTTGACGTGAAGACATCCTGGGGCGTGCATGGGAGTATAACATGGGAAATTCTGAGCTCTAAAGGAGTATGTGATTTGAAGCATATGGCTTAATTTACTTTATGGTTCTTTCTTAAAATACATAGCAATGCCTTCTTTCTTGGCAGGATTCCTCTGTCTTAGATTCTTTATAGAATGAGTTAGTTGTCTTATTCAAAGTCTTGTGCTCCAGTCAACTAATGAACTTCTGATCTCAGCTGCTGGTGTAATGTAAGCAAATGCTGCTTTACTATAATGAAGCACTGCTTTAGTGATACTTTTTTATGAGATTTGTGTCAAGCCTGATGTATTTCAAATGAATAGGGAAGCAATATTCTGATTGAAAGCAACCGCAAAAACCAACTTGCTATGTAAATTCCACACTTTCTGCTGGGAGTTCCCACATCTAGTGGTTGCAGTTCACTCTAAATCCTGTTTGAGATGTGGACAAGACAGTAAAGAAATGAAAAAAATGGAAGAAGGATAGACAGATAATACAATTCAGAAGTTTCCCATGCAGAGTCTCAGCAGTAACTAAGGAAGATGTGACCGACTCTCTCCTCTTTCCTCACCCTGTTTTTGTTGTTGGGATAATGGTATATCCATGTTTGTGCCTTCTTTCTGCCACATATGCACAACACCTGTGATTCATGACAATCTGGGAGGAGGTGGTTCTTTCTCTTTCCTTTATGCTTTTCTTACTACTTATTCTCCCTCCCCTTCCTTCTGAAAGTAAAGGGCAATGAAAGAAGGAATTTAACCAGATTTATGCTTTTTCTTTCTCGTACAGCTGTATGTGTCGTGGGATATTACAATTGGTTCTGTTTCTACTGCCCTTTGACTAAAGTTACATCATATTTTTTGGTTCCCAGTCTTCTCTGACAGAAGGATAATAACATGCATATGATCCGTTTCTGCTTCAGCTACTTACAGATTGTGAGTGGCAGTGGGGCTGACCAGCTGCAGTTTGTTGTTTTGGAGTTACTGCCTCAGTTGCTTTGAGGAATAGAAAAGGAAACTGTCTTCTCTACAGGTTAAGGGTGGGAGGAGGACTTCTTTCTGCACTGGCACCAGACAGACCCTTTTTCCATGCATGTTCTTTTCCTCACAAACTTTCAGTGCCCTGTGCAAAATAAATGTAGTTACAGAAAACACCATCACCTAATCTCTCCTGACTTGTCTCAGCAGAAGTAGCAAAATTGGGAGCGGAATTTTGATTCTGTGAAGTAGTCAGTTCAGATGACAGAATAACAACACTAGGGAGTCCCCAAAGTATGTGCTTCTCTGGAATTGTGTTGTCCCATTTGATTTGACTGTTCACTAAATGATCACTGGCCAAGCTTCCTCATCAAAACCCAAACTGATACAAACAATATTGGGTAAAGTTAGATATAAATGGTGGTTGAAATTCATAAATAGTAAAATTTAAGAGTGAGGTGCTTTTGTTTGTTTATCTAGGTTTTATGTCTTCCTCATCTGCGGGGTTGCACTGTTTTAAGATGAGCCCTACTGGATGAGGTAGAGTTTTAAGTGTTGAGCACTGATGCCTCCCAATGACCAATATAAAGCAGCACACGATGCATATTTGTAAAACTCTTCACCTCCCCCACTCATAATACCATCATTACATCACCTTTTAAAGTAGCTGTTAAACATCTCACATACCAACCATCAAGAGTCTTTGTGTTTAACTCCCATTTAATGTTGGGCTCTGATTTCATATTACCAAGCAAAGGGAGGACAGCTGCATCACTTTAAAATGCATGTTCATTGTACATTTTGTACATTGTACATGCATGTTCACTACATACTCTTGTAGTTTTAACACAATAGTCAGAATTCCATAGAAGCTAAAATAGAAATTAGTGTACTCCTAATCTTTAAAAAGTAATATTAATAAAAAAATGAAGTGGAAATATCAATGTAAGTAAAATTCTATGTACTGTCTTTTGGTGTCATACAAAATATTTTGCAGTCTAAAAAGCCAGTTGTATTATTTAAAGAATGTTTTCTCATTTTGAATATTTTCATGCTTTGCAAAACAGCATTCTCTGCATGTTCCTATCTCTTTCTTGTCTTTTTCCTGTCATAACTGTATTTAAATAAGACTACCATAGAGCAACTCATTTGTGAACACTGAATTTTAAAAAAATCTATTTTAAGGAACAACCTAAAACCCCATGAAATTGACATCACCTTTCAGAGACAGTGTTTGGTTCAAGGTCAGACCATTGATCTTTTGCCCAAACTACATAATTTAAAATGGTGTTTTTAGCAGAGTATTTGTCTTTTCTGTATGTTTATATTGATAGAACGTAATGAGATTACATATATTCTGATGAATAATGGCTGCCTTGTAAACTTGCCACCTACCTACAGTGACTCTTATGAATATTTGATGATAATAAGTAGTAGGAACTTCACTATGTTGCTTACATGCACTTAAAAACCCAGCACAGGCACGGGAGTACCTTTCGTTCTGCTTTTTTGCTTGGGATAAGCAATATGATATTTATATTCATATTAAATATTATATGCATCTAATATGTTCTTAATACTAGGAATTTAAATCATCATTCTGTTGTTTTAGGAGGAAAAGGTTGTAAGGTGAAAGACAATTTTTTACATTTAAAGTTGTATTTCAAGATGAGGCAGGGTCAACTGGTCAGTCTTACACTTCTGTGAATTAGCAGTTGAGAAAAAGGAAAAAATACAGTGAGCTATACTCACCATTTTGCAGATGCAGACATACTGTACATTGTGTCTAAAGTTGGTGTCTGTAGGTCAACATTTTGTAGACCTCTGAACAATGTCTTTGGTTTATCCATTATCACCTATAGGCAGTAATTTTGTGTCATATGGCAAATTAGGCAAAATCTGTCAGCAACAGGCAGCACCTTTTATTGTCTCTTCATCTGGTTTCTTTTTTTGTAGATGGGCAATAGAGGGTCTTCACCTTATATGCTGTTTCAATGTATTTTGCTGTGATGCTGGTATTGAAAACCACATTTCTGATTTAATTTGTACAATTGAGATTCTTGATTGTGATTCTCTTATTTGCACATTTGAAAACTTAGTGCTTTCGTTATCCAACTTGCATTACAGACTATGTTTGAAACAGTTGCTGTAGTTTGTTTAATGACATATTTTTCCTTCTGAGACTTCTAAGCCCTGTTATACAGCTATTTTTTTCCTTATTCAAGTGATGAGGACAACAGCAACAGCTTTGACATTGATAGGTAGCTGCTTCATTTACTTAAAATAATCTAGCATAATAGTTACTAGATTTTTTCTTTTCAATAGCTCTTGAATATTGAGAGTGTAAAATCCATAATTTTATTTATGCTCCTATAGCAGTTTTCTTGAAAAGCAGTCCTTTACAGAATTTGTTTTTCTTTCAGGGAATCAGTTTCCTCCTGTTGCAGCTCAGGATCTTCAGTTTGTTCTGAAAGCTGGATACCTGGAAAAACGTAGAAAAGGTAAATCTTTGTGAAAGCTAGTGCATATTTAGTGTCTGGGAAGTCTATATGTTTGTATTTGATGTTATACACATGAACAACTTTATACAGGAGTGATAAATAAAATGAGAAGAAGCTGAAACATTGAAGCATTATTATGCAAAAGAAGCATAGCATATAATTTCTCCTATAGTATTGAAAGAAAATCCAATTTCTTTATTGACTAAGAAAATCATGCTGTGAAAGTCCAGTCAGCCGTAATTCAGAGACTTTCAGATATTTTTGAAGAAAACATTAGGAATGTATGTACAAGTACCATATGTTGACTTCATGTTTCAGTGAGCATCAAGATTTATTTTCCTTCAAGAGGGCAAATATTGATCTCAGCTTTGGTTCAGTCAATATTTACCTTGATTCAATAAATCTTATATTGTCACTTTAATACCCACTTAATGCTGCGATAACTCTAGGAAATATTTAGGAAGTTGTTCATTGTTTCCTTATATTTAATGTTACACATGACTTCCCTCTTTATGATTTCAAATTCCTATTTGTTTTCTTCCCAGCAATTTTTATTTCTAATTTCCTCCTCAGTGCCATGTGCTTCCTTAGTTTCCTTTCCTTAGTGCTTTTCCTAGCTCCTCCTCCCTTTTACCTCACCCTTGAAAAGAAGTGACACATTTTTGTTGAAAAGTGGCATAAACTGATGTAACACACTGTATTGATTTCAGACCACAGTTTTCTTGGCTTTGAATGGCAGAAGCGTTGGTGTGCTATCAGCAAGACAATCTTCTATTACTATGGAAGCGACAAAGGTACTTATAACAAATATGAAGGTCATGATGTTTTTTAATGCACAAAAGAATATGAAAATTTTATTTGACTTGGAAACTGTGAATCAAAGGTAATTTTAAGAAATGGAATGAAACCTTTAAAAGAAAATAATTTTCTTTTAAACAATTCTTGGATAGCTGCGAATTCTTAAAATGTGTAAATATTTGTCAGAACCTGTCAGTGTTTTCTAAAGCAGGGAAGCTGAGGAAAAAAATAATTAAGTTTCTTTTAAAGCTACTTTGCTAATAGCAGCTGGCTGTTTGGTTTGATAGTATGCTGGTACTCAACTGTTTTATTAGATAGAAAATGTTCTTTGTCTCCAAATAGGATGTTCATTTGAAAACATCCTCTAGTAATTATACCTTCCGAGTTCCTTGGAGATGGTTCTATCCAGGAAAATATTAATCTAAAAGCTGCAGGGGAGTTCTTTCTTTCTTTTTAAATAGTTTATGTTCTGGAAAAGCTAGGAATTAAGTAATGTATTTAACTAAAGCCAGCCATGGAAACTAAAGCAAACATCTGAAGATGCCTTTTAACTTTAAATGGCCTGTTTGGAAAGAATCTGGCATAAATGTTGTAATATTACTTTGAATTTTTAAAATCTTAAGTAAAATAAAGCATATTAAATGGTGTGCCATGTCCATTTGATGTTTAAGGGTAAACTAAATGATAAATAAGTATACCTGAGTAAATTTTAAAAGTATAATAATGTCTCCCCCTCTCCAAGCTCCCCCATCCTCCAGAAAAAATTCCAGGGCAAACTTTCTATTGAAGTTATTTTTTTTTTTGCCTTATTGTTGGTGTTTTATTTTTGAGATTACAGCAGGTAGTTACTAGTGGGTTTTTTTATTCAAAGACTTTTTTTTGTTCTAGTTTGTTTCATTCCTTGGTATACTGACTCATTTAAACTCATCCTCTCTTTAAAACCACAAGAAATAAAGACTAATTGGAAGTCCAGTTTTCACATTGCTAGTTTCCCATCATATCCTGTTTTCAGAATTTTACTAGTATATATGCTAAATGTTCCCTTTTCTTCTATACTCTTTCCTTGGGATTTACAGATTGATCAAGTCTCACAAGCATGAACAGTCTTCATTCAAAAATTTTGAGGGGATGTGGCATAATACTGATTTGGATTTGTCAGTACTGGTTGATTTCTTTCTCTGGAAAATGATTATGTGCTGTTTATTTATACACATATACATATACATATACATATACATATACATATACATATACATATACATATACATATACATAGCCTGGTACTTTAAAAGTGGCAATTTTATTTTTCAGAATGTATGGCTAGTTCATGGAGATTGTTCTTGATTATAAAATCTGTATTTTTGTCTGCTATTTTTTTAGAAAAAATAAGGTCTGATTTTTTTACATTCTTTTCCTTGTGGCTGTACTAATGATTATTTATGCTTCCTAGCATACAGTCTGTGTAATAAGGCAGGCATGTTACCCACCTGGTCTTTGTCCTTTATTTTTTTTTTCCCCTGTCTTTTGCAATAACCTGATTATCAAGTCTGTGTTGCAATTCTTAATACCTGCATTGAAAGTTAAGATGCACGGAAATACATTCCCTAGGACTCAGAAGGTTGGAGTCATGTTGAGAATTGACTGTGATATTTTGTTTATGAATCTATAGACTTTTTTTTCTGGGTAATTCATTTGCAGTTTTTGTGGGCTGCAGATTGTTTCGGGAAGGTCCTCCTAACCATAACCTAAGGTTGTGGGAGGGGCACATGGTCCATTGGAACTGTATTGAATCATAGAATCATTTAGACTGGAAAAGACCTCTAAGATCATCAAATCCAACTGTTAATACAGCACTGACAAGCCCACCACTAAACTCTGTCCTAAGTACCACGTTTACATGTGTAGTAAATACCTCCAAGCTTGGTGACTACTCCACCACTTCCTGTGCAGTCTGTTCCAATACTTCACAATGCTTTCAGTGAAAAAAAAAAATCTTAATATCCAATCTAAGCCTTCCCTGATGCAACTTGAGGCTCTTTCTTCTTGTTCTATCACTTGTTACTTGAAAAAGAGACTGACCCCCACCTCACTACAACCCCCTTTCACATAGTTGTAGAGAACTAGACTCCAAATAGTAATTCATGGAGGAAGCAAACAAGTCAGATATATGAATTTCTGCCCTATCTTCATTGGATTGGTGCTTGTAGTACAGAAAAACTAGTTAAGCATGGTGTAGTGACTTAATCTTGTAATATGGGATAACTAAGTCACTCCTGAAGTTGCCTTTGAATAAAAAATGTTTTTTTCTAGACTGGTCAGAGGTACTTTCGTCAGGCCTGTGATGCCAGCATATGTAAAAGTGCCTGTTCCAATGCAAAAGCAACTCACCATCATTGTGCAGAAATGGACACCAGCCATGGCAGGCTAGTCTGCTGTTAGAAGTGAGCTGTCATCCTAATGCTTGTGAATGTCCATGCTGCAGTTTATCACGCTGTTCAGCTGCACATTGTCAGCATGGATGAGGTGTGTGATGAGGCAATCCTGAGCAGGTCTGGCATTTACTCACTGCAGCTGTTTCACTCCCTCTGTTGTGGCCAGCAGTGGTTCCTGCTGTAGTATGCTGTTGTGCTGGGGGCTGCCTTCTTTTACTGTGACCCTTGATGCTGTACCAGATAACTTGGACCATGTAGAAATTCAGAGCGTGTTCTTACCAACTATAGGACAGCACTCAAGTGTGTGTTTGGTGGCTTTGTGCAAATTGTGGACCTGGTTTCAAAGTGATGAGGATTCCACACATACTCAGTCCTGCTGCCCGCATCACTTTAAATGGGTGATGGGCTGCTGGTGCCTCTGTGTTGGGGGATGTAATGCTGACAGGCAGCAGGGATTTCTGCATCCATCTCAACTTGTTTTGAATTGTGTCTGTTTTTAAAAACAGACCATAGGTGAATAATCTGTGAAAGCTATTTTGTGTCTGCTGTGATGTGTCTTTTGTTTGATTTTCACACTTAAGTATCAGTGGAAATGTAACTGAGTGGTAAACATGAGGCTATAGGATGCCTTTTTATTGTTTGTATAGACTTGCTGTTTCCAAAACAATTTTAATTCTTCTAACTTTCTCCTTTTTGCCTTGGGAAAGCAAAAAGTGTGGAAGTGTATAAAGCTCACAAACATGTAAGGGTTTCAGAATCATTTACTCTAAGCTGAATGATGGAAAATGTGAGGCCTAGCCCAGAAGTATATAGTGCAAGATAAAGCTTGTGAAATGCAGTAAAAGGCTGTGTGTTTGTGTGTGTGTTCACCTAAATGACTCCAAGCATCTCTTGGACATTTGTGATGCCTGCGGACCAGTGTATGTCTTGTTTCCATTTTCTCTTCTGTTTTCTCCCACATTTGGTGTAGCATTGGGTAGTGAAACAATGTAATTTACCCCTGCGGTATAGACAGGTCTAAATTAATCACCTACATTTTTTCTTTTGATCTTTGATAAATGGAGTAGATGGAGAAACAAAATGTAAATGCTTGAGCTAATCACGTCAGAAATAGGTATTGCAGGAAGCACGTGTGTATTTTTGCCTGCCCTGCAGTATCAGCTGCCCACAGCGTTGCCAAGGAGTGTATTCAAATGTCAGAGCTGGGTGGGATTTTGAGAAGCTTGCCTGATGCTCCTTTTCATAGTCTTTCCTTCCAGAAATCTTTTATAGTCCTCTCTTTTCTTTCCTTCCATGCAGTTGCACCCTGAATTGAGTACCCTGGTTCCCTGTCATTTTTCTGTATGATCTCTGGCTGTTCCTGTGTCCTCAGACACCGAGATGGTATGGATAACCTTTCAGACCTCAAAGTGCATGTGAATAAGGAAAGTTAATTTGTTGCTTTATAAATGATTGAGTTAATGGCTTCATTACTTCTTTCTCACTAGGCCACAATGTTATATGCCCTTCTGTCTCAGCAAACTGGAGAGATCAGCTAAATATTTAGCAAGACAGTAATTGATAACTTTATGGTAATTTTTCCTCTGCTAATGGGCACTAAAAATTTATTTTCATTTTTATAACTGGAAAATGGTATCTGCCTGCCCACCAGTAATATGATGTTAAAGAGGAGTATAATTCAGAGACTTTTAGAAAAGTCCAAGTTTATTTTATTTTATTTTATTTTATTTTATTTTTTTTATTTCCTTAGTTTTAGCATGGACATGATAGTTTTGGATTTCTCTGAATAATAAGATAGTGATGACCAGGCCAGGGGCAGAAAAGGGAATTGTGCATGCTCAACGGGACTTTTTTGTAGCAGGGTGATGACAATCAAAGGCATCTATCCAATGTGTACTGGATCTTCTGCTGTGAAACTGTTAAATTCAGACCTTAAGAGTCACACTGGCTGTTAATAATGTGTTATTTAAAAAATAGCTACTGGGTATAAGCAAACAGAATATAAACAATTCAGTGCCCTAAATCACTTCCTCCATTTCTCAATTATTTTACAATTTCAGTTCCTCAGAGGACTAGATTAGAGGAAAGAAGAAAAAAAACGTTGATTATATTTCAGATCTGCTGTCTAAAAGGGAAGAACTTCTCTGTGTGCATTTGGAAAAGACGGTTCCAAAAGCTGGAGAAGGAATTACCATTTTGGAGATACTTAGACTGAACTATTTTTAGATAGCAGACATCCTGCACATGGAAAAGTATGCGAAACTACATTTAGCATGAAGCCATGTAAACTGTAAAATCTTACAGGCTCCTAATTTCAAAATGAAGAGAGTTAAATTATAGATTCTAATAGTATCTATAAATAGTTTATCACTCTCTGAAATCTTTCTGTTTGCCTTTGTTCCTTATTCTTTCTCTGTAACTTCTTTCCTTTCTACTATCCTGTCTGTTCTTCAGAATGCACTAATTCTTTTTACATGTGCTAATAATATGAGCACATCGCCTTAGGCCTCAAATTTACAACCCAGTAATTTCAAGATCTCATTGAAGCTTTACCCTTCTTTGTTTTAAGTGTTCCCATGGACTTAGTTACACAAGGTTACTTCAAAACGCTTTTTCTCTTCTTCCCTTGAGACTCTCTTTACCCAATATAATATTGGCCCTGTTTCTGTTAACAGTATTTAACTGTTTTTAGGATGAATGAAATTTATATGTAAGAGAAATGTTTAAAGGCTTTCAAATTTTACTCAGATCTGAATTTTCTCTATGTTAAATATAGCTCCCCATATTTTTTCTCTTAAATTTCTGTGTACTAGATTTTTTTTTTTTTTAATACTTAGTGCCTGACTCTCCCCCCTGCTATACTATTTTTTAATGATTTTAAATTCCTGTTGCAAAATGATCTACATAGACCCAGATTCAGTTTTCTGTTCTGTGCCTGACACGGGAAGAAAGGGAGAGAGGAGGATGAGCAGATGAGAGCAAAGGATAGCTTATGCTGAAATGAGATTTGGCTTCATTGTGGAACTACTTATGCTTGATGATGTTCACAATCCTTTTTATTTTTACAAGACTGATACTACACTTTTTGCATTTCTGTTTTATGTTTTTACTGGGATAACTTAAGCGTTTCCTGTCGTTGAATTGAAAAGCTCTATCTTGAGAAAATAACAGACAGCAGAAATGTTACCATTCTTCAGACAAGTCTGTTCCATCAGCATGTACCTCCCTAGTTCCTTCTAAATATGCTGTTGTATTCCTGCCTAAGCAAAATTCTGGCTCTGATTTGGTGTTCAAAATGAAAGTTAAATATCTGTAATGTAAATGTGCTTCTTGAAGCTACTGTTGACTCCCACTATAAAAACTAACAATTTTAAATCTAATTTTAAATCTCCAAGTAAAATCTTTAAGTCTTCAAAGCTTTTAAGCGTCAGAAACTGTTTAATTCTCCCCAAAGCACAGTCTCCAGAAAATATTTCTGATATAAACAATTTAACTCTTGATGTGAAAGTTCACAGGAGTCGCTGTGGCCCCAAACTCACAGGGCATCTTGAAACCAAAAGCCCAGGTCTGTCCAAACCCATTTAGCTGCAAGCCTGTGCCAAGCAGTGAGGTCGAGGTGATTGTTGAGTCTGATGATCCCAGGAAGGCTCTGCCTTCAAGCCTGCACCTGACTACTCTGCCTGGCCAAGCAGGTACTGTGGGTCATGGTTTGCTCTGTGGTGATCAGGCAATGGGGTTGCTCTCCACTCCTAACTGAAAAGGTATATTCTTCAGGAGCAAATGGCATTTGTAGACCTCCATTGTTTGTCACCATCAGAGCAGCAGCTGAGCTATAGCTGACCTGTGTTCTGCCAGTCTGTTGTTGAGGAGCCATTCCTCAGGACATACTGGGTCTTACCTCTGGCTTGCTGCCACAGGGAGTGTGAATCCATACTGAGTCTTTCAACTTTAATAGGTTCTGAGTCAGGGCTGTGAAGTACCTCATTGTCTCAGAATTTCCTCATTTCCACCACACTGGACTTTATTCAGAGGTTACAGCTAAGACAATTGGAAGTAAAAGTAGCAATGCTAAGTCTAGTTTATTGCTATAATGATGATTGAAAAAGTATAATAGCAAGGGATGGATATATATATATATATATTTGGTGGTGCATACAGGTAATTTTCATTAGCACTGAAATAGTGTGTTCAGAGAGATAAGACAAAAACAGCATAAAGAGGAAAACAATCAAATAGGGTATGGATGCCATGCACTATCCCCTTCCAAAGTACAGCATCTTTGTGGTTTAACTGCAATGCTCTTTGAGAGAACAGTGCAAAGATCATTCAAGATTAGCTCTGTAAAAGTATATTACCATAAAAGGGATCATCCATGTCACAGAGAAGCAGTCTCAGAAATAATCCAAGAGAGTAAATTTGAATACTTGCCTCATTTTTATCTTGACAAAATGTTTCTACCTTTTGAACCTGGTGTTTGTTTATTCTGCCTGCATGCTCCTGTCTTCTAGGGTTTTGATAAACCTCCAGCATGGGAGAGTGAGAAATTAATGTGTTTCACTTCATCTTCTCCCTGAGGTCACAAGTGAGGGAACAATAACAGTCCTAGGCAGAAATGAATTTCATTAAAAGGAACCTAGTTAACCTATTGCAAGTTATGATTTCTAATATCTACCTTGGTGTGATTTCATGAATTTTGCATGTGTGTGCTGTTTGAAATAGGGGTGGAGGATTGAGCAAATGTAAAATATTAGTACTATATTATTAGTACTTATTTAAGACAGAATAAAACTTACTGTGGGGGAAGGGACTAGAAGTGAAAATAGAATAGTGCCCTACATTTTCTCATGTATTTGTGTTATTGGGTATTTGCTTGCCCTGGGTGAGAGTTCATAAAAAGGTGGAAGGACAGAAAATGTGTGTCTATGTGCATATAAGATTACTAGAAAGAGAATTTGACTGGTGACTGCCCTTATGTCTGTTTATGTTCACATTGCTGTGTTAGCCAGTTTTTACCCTCTCAGGAATGGAAACAGATTTTCTTTCCTATTGAATTTCCAGAAATATGACAAAAAAATTGTTGAAAATGATAGTTTTCCTATTTTATCTACTGTAGAAGTTTTCTCCTTTTGTTGACAAGCGTAAGCAATGGATACTCAGTTTGCACCTAAGTTCTATTCAGCAATACTTAAAGTAGTTTTGCTGCTGTGCTTGGTGCTTATTCTTAATTAATGCTTTTCTCTTCTGTGTAAAAAAGCTCCATATGAAATGGCATTTTTTGATATGCAACTGCACTTTGTTCTTTGTTTGCCTGTGCAAAATGTGAACTGTGATGCCAGTCTTCACTTGACTGCTGCACTGTGATCTGCAGAAAATGCAAAACTTAATTACTTTTACGTTTTTGGTTTGTTTTTGATATTTGCCAAAATATGCCAGAGCACATAAAATCTGATGTAGAATTTGGTTTGAGGGGCTAGAAAGGAGTGCACAGGTGCTGCTTGCACAATATGCATTGTATTTAATGCCAGATCTGTTTTAAGTGATACTTTTATAAACCAGAACCTTTGAAAAGTAGAATTGTCTTTAAAATAACCACATGGCTGTACCTAATAAACTGTGGTAGGGCTCAGTACTTTTATTAGCTAATTAAACATTTGTTGTTTTGCGAGAAATGCTTTTGGAATGAACACAGATGCATATACCTGAATTTATAACAAAATTCATTCTGTATTTTTGCCATGTTGAAAGGAGGCACATCTGGGAGTGGGTGGGAGAATGTGAAAAGCAGCTTTTCCAATTGCTTAAAAAGAAGCTTGAAGTTTATTTTTTGAGTGAAGTGGTTAGTTTAGGAGGGAGCTCAGCAATTTCTGAGCTAGACAGGTTTTTCCATTGGTTTACTGAACCTGAAAGAGACACTGATTTATAGGAAACGTGTCTTGCAAGTTCCAGTTCTTGGCTTTCCCTAGATACAAGTGTCATAACATGCACTTCTCGCTAAATAAGACCACCATCTGCAAGCATCCCCCTGTGGAATTCCTTAGGCATCCTACAGAAAAATGTACTTCTGGGTATATTGTCCCTTAAAATAAAGCTTTATCTCCAGAAGCATCACTTAATCATTTTGCTAAAAACCTCCCTGTTCTTTGTAAAATTCATGAAATAGAAAACAAAATCTGAATAAACGATAACCTGCTGAGCCACTTACATTCACTGTTGTAAATGAAGCTCTAACTTTGTTTTTTATCTCCAACAGACAAACAACAGAAAGGTGAATTTGCCTTAGAGGGCTACACCATCAGAATGAATAATAGCCTTCGGAAGGATGCAAAGAAAGATTGTTGTTTTGAAATCTCTGCTCCAGATAAGCGCATTTATCAGGTTGGACTTTTTTATGTTGACTTGAAATTTAATTGACAAAGCTGTTACAACTCTAGTTACTGAATTAACATTTCATTGAAACAACTGTCACTGATATCTTAATGAAAAAAGGAAACCCTTGCTTGCTTATATTGTATATTCATATATTAGGGAAAAAAAAATCTGATTAAATGTATGTATGTACATGTTCAAATATTATCTTTTTGGTCAAGAGCAAGGAAATATATCATCTTTATCTATTGGTCATTTCAATATTAGCATTTTAATATCTATTGTATTGTGTGTCTGTGTGATTTCTTGGATGAATTAAATAGTAAAAAAAAGTTAAAATATGTATCAGTGTTAAATACATATTGTATTGGTCATGGCTTTTCAAGGAAAACCTACAAAAAGGCACATATCAGCTGTGCAATTCAGAGATCTATCAGCCAGACATCAATATGGAATGTAAGTTTAATAAGTTTTAAATATCTGAGATTGCGGTTGAAAGCCAGTTAATTAAGCTGTCAGGTAGTGTGTTGGAGTCTGACAAGAACATTTTTAAGAAAACTGTACCCAGCAGTCTAAAGAAATTCATGGGTGTCTTCTAATTGTCAAGGGCAAATTTTGTTCATCAGTTCTGGCTTTGACATTGATGAAGAGAAGCAGCTTTTTTCTGCACAGCTGCCAGCTGCTGATCAGAGTTTCAAATCCATCATCCTCTCCTTCAATTACGTAAATTTGTCAAAATTAGCTGTACATTATAAGAAGCATCCTTGCAAGAAAAGTACCAGAAGACATGAAAAGAATTGCTAATGGTTTCTTGAGGAAGTGATGGGAATGTTACATTCCCTCTTTTTTTATTTTGAATGAAATTGTAGTTGTGTTTTTGTCATTACTGGTAGTAGTTATTAATAAACATTTAATAGTTTACAGCTGCCACTCCCAAAGAAGCAGAGGATTGGGTACAGCAAGTCAAATTTGTAATTCAAGGTAAGCCAGTCAGTAGAGCAGTTGCCTTTATTGCCAATACTGCTTAGTGACTGGTAGTTCTGTCCATTTACTTATCTGTCATGTTAGTACATGTAGGATTCCCACATGTCCAAGTTTTGAGTAGCAAAACTAGTTTTCAATTGTGTTACAGCTTTTATATGACTTTTCCCTTTTTTCAAGATTTTTGCTTTTCTGTCAGGATACTGTTTAGCTTGAAAGCTCTCCCTTATACAAGCTCCTTCATGCAAACTCTTTCTTATCCCTTGAACAGTATAAAAAAATATAAGCAAAATGTACTGGAAGGAGCAGGTTGTGGAAGAATTGTTTTCATTTTGCATAAATTTCTGCTTAGGCATTATTTTCCACTAAATGTAAACTTTTTAAACCGTTCTTACATAGATACGGGATCTAATACCATTCCTGAGGAGGAGGAAGAGGAATATGATGATGTTGGACAAGTGAACAGTGAACCAATAGATGATAGCATTTATGAAGAAGTTAAAGGTATTGTTCAATTCTTTCTGACTGTGTGACATGATCATTTTGTCTTCTCTGTTTCTAGTTGGATAACTCAGAGTGGCTTAGAAGAAGTGAGTAAAGTAGCACGATGAATAAGATACTTTTAGATTTCAGATTTTGCTATGACATTGAAAAAAGAATGTCTTCAGTTCTGAGTGAGAACGGTTTTCTTTAGCAGGGGAATCAAAATTGCACAGAATGTGTAAAAGTGAACTCAGGGGACTTTCAGCTCATTAACATTTTCTGGTATGCAATTTTTTTTAATTAAAAAAATTGAAAAGCTTTACAGCTTTTTCCAGCAACATGCCCTTTATGTATTTATTTATTTATTTAGGCATTTGTATTAAGCAAAAGTTCTCTATCATTCCAAATGTTACCAGCTTCTGCCTAATACATGGTATTATAATCCTGCAAGAAAGCAAATGTGTTTGTTTGAAAAGACTCTGGAAATGAGCTGCAAGGAATGCAACACGAGTATTGACACTGTTCTGTTTCATGTTTTCCAGCATGGCTGTCATTATACAGAAACTTTTTACTGTGGTCTTTCCAATGTGGTCGAATAATTATGGCTCTAAATGTCCAACTGTATCTGTCAGATGGCAAAAACAAAAGTAAAAGAGCTTGGCAAAAGATCTTGATTATAGACATTCAAGTACTAGTAGAAAGGTGGCTGTTCTTTATTAAATTTCAAGAAGCTATGAAGAAAATCAAATTTTCAGTTATCATTAGTTAACAAATGATACTTTGAAGTGATATGACAATTAATAATCACTTTGTATGAAATAGAGTTCTATACCCCTTGCTGTTTGGAGCAGTTCAATTATCAGCAATAATTTGAGAGGAAAAATCAGTTGTGTCATGTGATGCTGACTGACTTTCTGTATCTGTTAGGTAGAATTTCCTGACCACTGGAGACAAAAACATTTTACACTTTGTCTTGATTTTCGATTTAAGGTCATTTCAGTGAAAAAAGGGCAAAAAACAAGTGTCTCGTGAAAATGAATATCATAAAATTATACGATATAAAATAATATATCTTTGGGAGCTGGTTTTTTTGGTTGTTCCACATCTTTGAATTATACCTAGATTACTTCAACATGTATGCATGTTCTGCTGAAATGACATGCAGTGTGTCATGCATGCTGAAAAACTCTCTGCAGTGAATATAAAAACTACATTACTGGGCTTAATCTTACAGCCACAAGATACCGCCAAACCTTATTTCAGTGTGTTGTGGATGCTGAGGTTCTTACAGAAAGTAGTCTTGTATGCTTGCTTAGCTTTTGTTAAAGAAGCTCTACATATATCCTGGGATAAATTATTCTTTTTTTGAGCTTCACTTACATTACCTGTTCATTTGAATGTCAGATAGTAAGTAGATCTGGAGCAGTAATATATAAAATACTGGGTGAAGGGCATTGGTTAATATAGACTTAGAGTTCTTTACTTTGAGCTCTCTCTTCAGTGAATTGCTGCCTTAGTGTGATTCTCTAGGAATTTAGAGAATTTTCACTTACATCCCATTTTTATGACAGTTTTCTGGGAGCTGCTATCTCCTAATGGGTCCAATAAACATGAAATGTGACAGCATCACAAAGAAGGGGTAGTTCAACAAATTTAGTTTCAGTTTTTAGTTAAATTCATTGATTTCCCCATGATTTGGAGTGTGCTTCATTTTCATGTTATCAAGTAGAGATTATCTTCCTTTATCTCCTGCTTTTTCCATCTCTTCTGTTTGAATTGTGAACTTTTCAGGAAAGACCATTTTACCTTTTACAGTGGAGCTTTTAGTTTTGACTCCGATTCTTTGACATAATTAAAAAAAAGGCATAAATTTGCAGTAGATTGTAGGTGATTATTTAGTCCTTTTATCTTCCATAAATGTGCTTTAATAATCATATGTTTAAATGGAATTACAGACTTGTGGCTCTGGGGCCTTAGAGCAGTTCTTTTCTTCTTAATCCATATCATATTGAAGTGTGTCAGATAGAATGCTGGTTGACAAACCTCACAGGAGTAGGCCTTATTTGTTTCTTGTATAGCTGTTCATCCAAACTTGATGGTAAAAGAGTACACTCCAGTTTGGTCTCGTCTCCTTTAATTAGGCCTGATTGGTTGCATTTAATTACAGTTGGCTGTCCTTTCTATTTTCCCCGGTAAGTGAATTACATTTTTTTCCTTTCATGGTCAAAGGGTGGAGCAACATTATCCCTGCTGTTACCTGGCATAATAATACAGAACAAATAAGAGATTTGGAACTCCTGTTAAGAGAACAGAAAAAAATTATTTGTACAGCTGCAAAGCTATGCTAAGCTCTGGAATGCAGAAGGCAAACATGCTAGATCCTTGTGAAGAGGGAGAAGAAATTAATCTCAACTTCGTTTTTATCCCCAAAACATATGCAAGCTAGAGGATTCTAAACCTCTGTTTTCACAGATCCACTAGCTTTATAAATATTGAATTTCAGGTGCTCAGCTCATTGTACTGTGTTATCATTTATTTGGTTATAATTTGCATTTTCTCAAGTAAGTAAAATTTTGCATTTCTGTGGTTTTCCAGTGTTTTTATGCCAGCATTTCAGAAGGAAATTAAGCCAGTTCAGTTGATAATATTTGGCTTGGTATTTGAATAAAGAGTTTTTGGATTAAAAAAAGGATATGAAAATTTTTGCAGTTTTGAAAACTGGGAAATTTTGAGAACTGTGGCAGTAATCAGGACTGACACTGTATTCTCTAGCTATCTCATTGCTTCTTTATTTTTTTTTCCTCCTGCTTGTGACAGGAGACAGTGTAGATGAATTTTCCAGGCAGAAGCTGGATAGGTTCAAACTAGTATCCAGAATGCCAACAGTCTATTAGCCTAAAGCATATATTTCAGGGGTATACCCTATGCACTGTCTGCTGGCAGGTTGATAGTTGGGAGGGGTACAAAGAGATGTGGGAAATTTAATCTTTTGATCTGTTAAGTCACTTTCTTCTTTAATACAAATTTATATTTACCATGGAAGGATAATTTTCATGGTCCTCACTATTAGTCAGCATTTTACTGTGGTTATTTTCAGGTAAAGTAAAAAAATCAGAATTTTCAAAGAATTCCCAACTTGTAAAACTTCCCTTGGAAGATTCTTCAGGGAAAAAAATCTTTATACTGTCTTCAGCAAACTAGGCTTTAGTCTTTTTGGTTTTTAATAAAATCCTAGAAGAAAACTTGGCTAAGCTAAATGAAAAGTTTTGTTAGTTAAAGACCATTTTTTAATTAGCTATTTATTTTCTACCTTTGTACACTATATATAATTTTGCAGTCCACAGCTGAATGGTACAAGCTGTAACATAAAACAGCTTCTGAAACTGTAGTGTTAAATAACTGTGTTCTGGATAGAGCTATGTTGATGCATAGAGTTTCTGGCTCAGTGGTGTTTTAAACAATGGAGTTGTCCTTGTCATAAAACAGAACATGTGCCAGCTTTAAAGTTGTTCCCGTCTGTTACAGCCCTTGGAGACAGAATTTTTTTATTAACTTGAGGTTTCAGTAACATAGTTTTAAGGGCCTTCAGTATTGTCTTCTGTGGTTTCACATCTGTGTGAAGCACATACCCAAAACTGCAATGCCAACTACTGCCTGCCCCCTTAATCCTTTCTTCAAACTCAGTTCAGTTTGTGTGCTGTCTACCACACTCTGACCCAACAGGAGAAAAGAGCTGTTAATCTAAGCTAACATACTTACCTTATTTTCCAGTTTTGTGTTTGCTTTTTTCTTTCGTTCTCTCTCTCCTCACAAACTTGCATTATAGCAGTACTTTCCGTGGTATACAGTATAATTTCCATTAAAACGATTCTAAAGATAAGTTTTGATTCTTGTTTTGGTGGTGCTTATTTGCTGCATGGAGGTAAAACTTACAGAGCCCGTACAGAAGAGATAAGGTTGGAAATCCTGAAGCAATGAAATATGACACAAAACGGGCATTGTGGCTTTGTGCCATCTCTTCTTAGCCTTTTCTGGTGAGAAAATGAAATTCAGTGCTGTGGTGATCTCCAGCCAATACAACTTGCATCAGTTCTTAGTTTTTTATAAATTAAATTTGAGGATTGATTCAGTCTCTGGGCGCAGGATGATGGGAATGGAAACCTGGCATTTGTCTTTTGATTCCTGTTACCAAAAATTTGCCAAACTGTTTCGTCAAGCCCAGGTTTTTGGGTAATAATTCTATTTTGCAGTGTAGTTAGAAGCTTAGGTAGGGAAAGTCTGTATCTAAGGCAGAGCTCAGGAATAGGTAAGAAATATCTTAACATTCATGCAATGAGAAGTGTGATGTACGTTTGTTTACTTATTTTAAACAAAGTATTTTAAAGAGTAAAAAAAATTTGATGTTGTTTCATCAATCAGTTTGTCAATTTCTGACATTGAATATGAAGGTAGAGAATGATCATCCTGTTTCTGTCTGATGGTTGTCTCTTTAAGCAGCTTTCATACACTATTTTTTTTTCTAACAGTAAACTGCTTCAGTTAGGCAACATAACACCATCTTCATCCTTTCTTCTTGCTGAACTGTTATGGTTTTGAAGAAGCAACATCTTTTACAATGTTGTACCCTTTTCATGAGCAGGAAGGTGACAGGGGGAAGGAACATGTTCTGTGATTTACCTCTTCTTGGGAAGAAGGAAGTAATGATTATATAGTGGAGTTTAAGTTTCATCTGTCGGTCATGAACACTCATGGCAAAAATTAGTTTTCTCAAGATGTAACATCATATATATTGACTTCTTGACACTAGAAGTGAAGATTTCACAGCGCTGTGTTAATGAAAATCCTTTTTCAGGACACCTTTGCTTCTCATAGCACACTCAGGGTATGTGGGCCAAAACAGCATTTGGTGCCAAGCAGTCCCAGTTGTGCATCACAGCTGTAAAATCAGTTCCTAAAACCAGTAGACTTAAAGAAAGAAACTGTGAATTGGTTGTTGCAAACCAGAGGAGTAGGTTTAAGTCAGCAGAGACACGGATGATTATGGAGTCTGAGATGTTACCTGTGATCATTGCTGCATTATACATCTTGGCATAAGGTCCAAATTCCTCACAGTGTTTATTGCTTGCCTTCAGGAGTTAGGAAATTCTTTAGTTCTTGTACAGAAGTTGTATATAATTCTGATGTGCTATCATTTTTTTTTTCCACAGAAAGAATTCTAAGTGCTTTTAATCAGTAAATGATTGCAAAGTATAAAATATAAATAGGGTCTGGAATAACTGAAGTTGAAAAGACTTGTGTGTAAGATCTGCATTTTTGAGGACAATACTAAAGATGAGTTTTCTGAGTAATTTCTGAAAGTTTTTTTTTCAATAATTTCCAAGAAAACATCTTTCATATTCAAGAACACAGCAATGGACTTTTTTCCTTTTAAAACAGTGAGAATTCTTCAATTTTTTTTTCCAAAAATTGAATCTCAGAGTTCTTAAGAAGTATTTTTCACTTGTTTAGACATTGTATTATTGTATAAATGGAGTATTTTTTGCACATACTATCTTGCTGATAGGTGGAGTACCAGAATAAGGACAAGGTGCTTACTCAGCTGTAATTCAAAAGCAATTAAAGTAATACAAGAGCAGTGAAAAGCAGATGTGTACTACGTTTTAGTGTAGAGAGTAATAAAGAAAGAAGTTTTTTTTTTAGGTCCAAGACGTGTTGTTTTGTTGTCTTAATCACTGGGATTTGGGATCTCCTAAGTGTCAGACACAGAAATGATTGAAAAACAATCTCTTTAAACTGGATATTGTTGAATCCCAGCAGCTTTGATGAAATGGAGCTGTGTCAGAATTCTGTCACTCTGGGTTTTGAGGCAGTACTCTTATGGGATTTAAGATATCCTTGAAGATATCCTTCAGCTAGTACTAAATGCTCAAGAGACCTGAGTTACAAATCCAGACAGATATATAACGACATTGCATCCACAAGGTGGTTAGGAACTTGATACCTGGACCTTAGCTTTTGTTTGCCACAAGAGCTTGGGCATTATTCAGTTCTGTAATCCTGCATCTAAAGAGGGAGCCCTTCTTTCCATTGATGTTGGGTGTCAGTGATGGAAGAGGAGGTAAGACAATCTGGTGTAGCTGAAAAGAATGAGACGTCTATTGAGTGGGAAGTGGCAGGTCTTTGTGAGGAAAAATAAGGTTCACAGGCTCTTCTGCTTTCTTTTAAAGTGAATATAAAGTGGCTGTCTGTGGACAACAGGTGGCCCATAGCTGTCAGAAAGCCTACTGTCTGTCCATGGTGCAATTCACCCCCTGCTCCCTCATCACACATGTTTGCAAAAGTGAGGAGGCCAGTAAAAGTGGAATAATAACTGGTATTCATATTTAGCCTGATTTGCATGTGAGAGGCATATAGACTGATTGGACTCAGGGTGGGTTTGTCCACTGATAAGTACTCTTAGAATAATGTTCTTTATTTATATTTTATTCACTGATATACCTCTGCTGTGGAAAACTTGGTCAGTTGTGACATTCAAAGCAGTCAATTACAGTATCTACAGTAAATGGAAAGTGTGTGCTATTAAGTATAGATATTTATTCTCCTCTCTTGGAACTGCATGAGAGACTTCATAGTTTTCAGATGTTTCAGGCTTCATAGATTTCAGAGTTTACAGGTGGAGAAAATAGTGATCTTCCTGATGTTGTGGTCAACTCTTAAAATAAATAGAAGGAGTTTATATTGGAAAGGCTGTGTTTATCAAAGTCTCATGTTAGCAAATGCTGAATTTTATTTATGTATTTCAGATTTTAAAAAATGTACCCTAAAATTCAATCAGACCAAAAACCCAAACCAAAGCCAACACAAAGTACACCACTAAATAAACTATTGTCTAGTGGCATTTTAAAACTTAAAATTAGAAGGCATATCTAAAACAGAAGTAATTTTAATCATACTGTTCTGTTTAAAGAACTCCTTCAAAGACTAATTAGCTCACAACTTATTGAAATGAATATACTTATGGAAAGAAGATGTTTTATTGCAGGTACTGCTCAGTAATTTTCATTCTATTTACTGTGTCCCGGCATTAAACAATGACTCTATTGATTTGTAAAACCAATCTGATGTGAATAGTATGTGACAGAAACTGTTTGTTATTAAGAGATAGAATCCTGTCTCAGAAAAACTTGTCATCCTGGCAACAAAAAAATCACACAAAGTAA
The DNA here is from genome assembly GCA_013397195.1 of Hylia prasina. Classification (NCBI taxonomy): domain Eukaryota; kingdom Metazoa; phylum Chordata; class Aves; order Passeriformes; family Sylviidae; genus Hylia; species Hylia prasina. Next base: position 173,916 of record VYXD01009497.1, read on the forward strand.
TTTTATTTGTATCATAGTTATTTCAGTGTTGACACTGTGTCTGACAGCTGGTTTCATGTTAAATGTGAACAAAGCTTTGTTATGTGAGTGTGTCTTCCATGGGTTGTGGACCCAAAGTACTTTCTTTTGAAAGCAAAGTTTTTTATGGTGGCACTGTTTTTATCGAATTAAGAAGCAGTGCAATACACTTAATGCAAGCATTCAGAGAAAATGTCTTGTTTTGTGAGATAGTTTATTAAGCATAAATTTGAGGAGTTGCTGCAGTTTAGCAAGTTCAGAGTAAAATGTCAATTGGATAATGTATATTTATGAAACGAGAAATAAATATTGGACCCATTCTACTGCTGGGTATAAATGTGATAAATACTATATAGATAGATCAAAGAACCTTAATTTTTTGAATTTGTGATGGATGACTGCATATCAGGCTATTAAAACCGTTAGAAAGAGTTTTCTGAGAAACGAGCAACCAGAGGTTATATGGTGCCTCAGGCTATCGCTTCTCAACTTTTCTGGTTTCCACGAGGTAGCTATTAAAGAACCATAATTTGTACAACTGAATTCTCAAATAAGACCCAGCAAGGTGGGCTCTAAAGGCTGAATTAATCATTCTGTTACTGTAGATACAAATATCTGATTTGAATTCTTCAGCCTTAAGAAATGCATCAGCATAAATCCTTCTGTGTATGTCTTTTCCTTTCAGTTTGCTACTCACTTTTCTTCCCAATCGCCTCAAAATGGAGAAATTAGCCTAAGGAAACACTACCAATTAACTAGAGCTTCGTGAGTCTTTCTGGCTGTATGCATGTATATCTGATTTGTTTGTGTTGTCGTGTTTGCAATAGACACCATGTGTAGTTTGCACATATATAAAGAAGTAACACAGGAAAAGGATGCTTGTTTCCTTGTCTTGGCTGCTGCTCCCTGGGCTGGATACGAGTTTTTGAAAGAACTAAGATGGTTGCTCCTAGGAAAGGGAAATGGTCAGCTGGGTCCAGCTCCTGGACCACACAGTGGACCAGGCAGAGAGGGCAAGATGCAGCATCTGCTGTGCCCTAGAGGGGATGGAGGGATGCTCCAGGGAAGTGCAGGGTGCAGACACACAGGTAAGCTTCAGCAGCAAAGGGGGAAATCTTTTCTTAAGAACCCAGAAGAGACTGAGGAAAGTTTTTTGGTAAGTCAGTGAGATTTGTGTTAGCTGGCAAGATAGTTAGACAGTCTTCTTATCCAGAGAGTAGATGGTTGTCACAGTGAATATTTTGTTTCAGTCCTTTTTTTTTTTTTTTAAGTCTTAACTTTTCCTAGCAGATCTTATTTTCCTCCACCTAAAAACTCTCAAGTTTAGGATCTCTGGAACTTAGAATATCCTTAAAGAAGATGTTCCAATTCCATCTTTGGGTTGTGGAACCATTCTATCTTAACAGTCTGTAACAATTATTCTGCCCTTGAATCTTAACGTAAAACTGGCAATTAAGGGAAGGAATTGCATTTTCAAAATAAAGCATTATCTACTAGAAAGCCTGTGGATGCTAGCATGAGGGTTGTACTAACTGAATTTATCTTGTTTGCATACCTCTCTCAAATTTTATTTCCTTAAAAATTAAGAATAAATATTTGGAAGAGATTCTTTGCTGTGGTGAGGCACTGTAACAGGTTGTCTAGAGAAGTTGTAGATGCCCCACACTGCTGGAAGTGTGTTAGGGTGGGTTGTATGCAGCTTTGAGGAACCCGACCTAGTGGAAGCTGTCCCTGCCCATGGCATGGGTATTAAAATGAGATGATCTTACAGGTTACTCCCAACCCAAATGATTGTATGATTCTCTGATAAGAAGTGACACATTTCCATCAGTAGATGTTGAACAACAATTTCAGATAATTCAGTAAACAAAAGTTCAAGATGGATATGATTTTGTTATAACTTCCATACAAGACGTAAAACTTAATTCCTGAATAAATGCATAGCTCAAACATACAAGTAGTGCTCTGACAGTGCAACTGGGATTGTGTTGTGTCTCTGGCCATCCCAAAGTACCATCTCTGAGTCAATTCTAGTAGTATGGGACTCCAGAAGCCATGGATTCTTCTGTCATACATCTGCATGCCACATTGACCTGGGGAGCTGCGTGGNAAAAAACCCCAGGGGTGAAAACCTGTGTTTTTTTTTTTTTTTTTGGTCAGTGTGCAGTTAGTGATCAACACAGGGAATGCAAAAATGTCCTGGTATAACGTTTTTAAAGGAGTTACAGGAGAGGCATCTGGGAGCCAGACTTTGCTTGTGGAAACATGCCAACAAATGTATTGTGTTTCCTTTCACTGAAGTGAGCTGTGCCTTGCCTTTTGTCCCTTTTTTGAGTAAGTTCAGGAATCATACTATAAATTTGAATACATTAACCTTGCAGATTATTATAGGATATTATGTGGTTTAAGCAAGATGCTTTATGAATTGTGTGTATGTAAATTTTATGTCAAGTCCCATTTGTCACAATTAAGAATATGTAGTTTTCAGAAATGGCTTTTAAATTTAAGACTTGCTGCTGATCAATGATTAGGAGAAACTTTACTTGACATTTACAGACTTTTTCTATCATATAAATTTAAGCTTGAGAAATATAACTGCTGTACATGGTTGTCAAATAACACTATAGTACAGAGTTATACAGTATAGATTAGTTAATTGAATATTTGATTGCTAAATGTATTTACATTGGGAACTATTTATATTTTCTATGTAGATTTTAATAGCCACCACATTTATTTCAGCAAAACATTTTAATAATAAGGTTTATAAAAAGTCATGTTGAACACTTACACTATTTACATGGATAAGAGCTGTTACAGGTTGAGAGAACAAACAAATTTATTTTAGTTACAGTGAACTCATATAAATCATTGTTGCGTTTAGAAGAACAGTCTGATGTACATGCCACACATACTTAGGCCAGCAATCTCTAGCACAGATTCCTATGAATCTACAATAGAACCATGGAATAAACTTAAAAATCGTTGTTTGTTTTGTCTCTTTGAGAAACTAATTTGCATTCTGTCCAGTAATTGCAACTATTTTTTTTGCTAGGGTGACATGGAACAGAGAAGGGAGCATTTTTTGTTAATCAGCTAAATAATTAGATGAGCATATAGAAACATTAAAACCCAAAAGCTTTTCCTCTACATTATTGAGACCTGTTAAGAGTAGTATCATAAACTGTTTTATTCTTTCTTTAAATGTTTAAATATGGATTTATATAGGATGCCTACTGCTTCAATTTGGTATGCCAAAATTTAGGCTTTAGGAAAAATTTAGGAGTAGAGCCAAAACTGTGCTTTTGTTAAAATTCAACATGAAACTATCTTCAGAGATGCTTGTGTTCAGGTGTGGAAGTTGTTACCTAATATCTTGATCAAAAAAATAAAAGTAAGATTTAAAAAAGTACCTAGTAGAACTTAAGGAATTTGTACTGAGCTGGATTTTGAAGTCACTTACAAAATTTTCATCCTCTTTGTTGGCCCATCAAACAATTTTTTGATTTCTGAGTTTAATATATTTTGACCAGTTCACTCAGCATATAGGACTAGACACATACTTGATTTCTGACAAAAAAGTCCCCCAAATAGTGACTTTATTTGTAAATACAAAATGTCTGTGAGTATGAAAATGGGAAATCAATGAATGAGTTTCTGGAAGTGGATCTCTATAATTTATTTTATTCTTCATTATAATTGTGTGCATATCCACAATGAACTTGCTTGTGGTGACCTTTATCTTTTCTCTTGAGAAGAATTACTATTATCAGGTCTTTCTTCATGAGGAAATAAAAAGGTTAGTGCAAAACCCATCCCTTATTTCTATGCAGTGCACGTTTCTCTTTGGCATATTTATATTGAATTTTATTAATAATGATTAGATAATTTGAATAACTGTTAATATTCAAAAATGAGGCATTCTAAGTCGTCTTCCCTGGTAGGTACTCCTGCTTTTTCTGTCTTTTTTTCTATCTGCTCTCCTCCAAAACTTGCTATTGGTGTAACTGAAATTTGACATGCTTTTCTCTTCCTCCTAGTTCTGTCAGACTAGCAATGTTTCTCCTACTTTAACTTCAAATTGACAAACTCTTAATTCTTTTGCATCTGTGTTACCCACCCCACCCACCCCCCCCAAAAAAAGAGAAAGAAAATGTAGAGTATGTAAAAAGATTGAGAAGATTGTGTTTGGTTTGGTTTTAATCAGAGATTTTAGATTATTTGTTGTTTGGAAGACTAGTGCAAGGAAGTGGCCAACTAAGTTGAATTGAGCTGTCACTCAAAACATGTCTGAAGATTGCTTAATAGCAAGGAGAGTTTCAAGCTCAGCTCCAAGCTGAGTTCATGAAATCTTAATATATTCATAACTAGAACTGGGAATTGCCTGCACCTCTGTGGATTATTCAGTTGTCCCAGTGAATATATTCTGTTCAGTCATTTAGGTGACTGAGAATATTTTTCCTTACATTTTGACAGTTTTTCCTTAAAATCTGAAGGGCCTTATGAAGCCCTGGAAACAGCAACTTTCATACTAACAACGTCTGTGTTTGGTAAATGTGCAAAATTGTGGGGTCTGAAGAAGATATTGGCTGTAACTACAGAATGGGGGGCAAAGGCAGTCAAGTAAAGGTACTGGCATACTTGGCACTGAGGACAGGAAAGAAAAAGAAAGAGGAAAGGTCTTGATAGGTCTCAGCAAGTAGAAAAAGTAAGTAAAGCAAAGCGTTCTCCTAGATTTCATGAAAATTGATAAAAGGCTGCATAGTAGAGTGAGAAAACCCACTTTGCAGCAGCTGTGATGACCTTGCCAAAAATGATTAGGGTTTTTTTGTGTGTGTGAGAGTAGCTGTTTTTCCTCCAGAGATATGTTCTTTTATCACTTGTTGCTTGTTTTTTTCCAGTAAAATAGTGAGAGGCCAAAAAATATCTTCCAGCTTTTAAAAACGTGTTTTTTTAATCCATTGTGCTACTATAGTTCATGTGGATGGCTATGTGTGTGGTAATATAGGAGAAATGTGGTGTCTTTTTCACAAATGTATTTAGAAAGAGATACTATTTTTCCCTCAAACAAATGTTCTCCAAATGTACTCATTTATCTCTGCTACTTTTCTCTGTTATTATTCTTCATAGCAATAGTTATATGATCCAAACATTATTCTGTTCAACACTAGAGAATCACAGCCATAAAGTGTGTTTGCTATTTGTCCTTAGTGAGACTGGGAATTTTTTGGTTTACTTTACTCTTTAGTTTAGAAAATGCTGTAGCTCCAAAATACTTTTCTTAGGAAGGGGATGTTGCATCTGCTTTTTGGATTTGGCTAAGCCAGACCATTACATATGCTAAGATTCACTGGGTGGTGCCACAGAAGAGTTGTTTTGAGAGAGTTTTTTCCTCCTGAAAATGTCTTAAGTGACATTCCAGTACTCTCGTGTCACTTCTCCTTCTCTTGCAGCAATGATCATGAGTTAAGTTACAACAACATCTACTAACTTTTTTTTTGTGATGATGATGAGGTAACTTTCCCAAGGTCTTCTCAATAGGAGGCAGTACTTCACTTTTAGCTGAGCTGCTTTAGTTATTCAGATTGCTTAGACAACTGGGAGCAACAGTGGTGCACAGTAGCACCTTTTAAAGATACAAGGAGTGCAACTGAGGGGAGAAAAGGTGCAGGATTTCTCAAAGAATACAGGAAACATTACGTCTGGAGACTTGGCATGATCTGGACAAAACTGAGTAATTTGAGCTAATTCTGTTCTAGAAAGTCATGAGCTTCAGCTGTGTCATGTGTGAGCTATTAAAATGTACAGGTCCTTTTAAACTGCTGCTGAACAGTTTAGTGCAGAGTACCAAAAGAGGTCAAATGCCGTTTCCTAGAAACCTCATCTAACTTTCTGAGTTAGAGCAGGGTGTTAGACTGAGCAATTTCCACAGATCCCATCTCTCCCAAAGTGTTTCATTATTTTAGCTTTTCCACTTTGTAAAGCCAGTTCTACTTATTCAAGGCCATTGAGAAGACAGAACATTGTTAATATTAATAGCAGACTTCTGTTACTGTCTACTGGTTGGGAAGAGTGGTGTGTATATTTAACCTTACTTTAGAATTTAGTTAATGGTTGTTTTCAAAGAAGTGGTTAAAACTTGTGCAAAGGTGTTAGTTGGAGGTCCCATCCAGTTTAGATGGTGAGATATTTGAATTAAAGCTTTTGCCTGCATCTTGGAATCAGACTTGGGATCACATGTGGCATAAGAAATTTGGGTTAGGAATTGCCATGTGTTGTTGTCAACTAAAACTGAAGCATCTCAGTGTGCATATGATTTTTCTTTAAGAGGTATTTTTATATTGTTCATAACCCAGAGATCTCTTTCTGTATTCTTTTGGAATACAATTCTGTATTGCCTGTTTCCCATCATATTTCTGAGTGCAGTGATGACCGTTTAGTCAGATGCAACTTCTGCTTCTGCTGACATATGTTGGTGTCATCTTGTCTGCAGTCCCAGTGTTTAGCCTGTTTTTGGGTGACTTGTTTCTATCATTCTGCTTGAATTGTGAAAACTAGTTTCTTTTACACTCAAGTTTGCCATGCAGGAGTATAACTTTTTGTTTGAGCTGTTGGGTGATAAGTAGCTGTGACCCAATGAAGCAGCAATAAAATGTCCTCTCTTCTGTCATGGTAAGAAATTCTCACATTTATAGTCTCTTCTTTAGCAGCCAACTTGTTTCCCGCTTCTCTCACTGCATGGAGGCATTTTCATTCTCAAACTATTGTACAGTCAGGTGGAGCTTTAATGAAACAAGAGTCTGTCTCCCCCTCTCTGCTGCTTGCAAGAACTCACACCATGGCTTAGACAGTAGCACTCACCTTCAGCAGCCTTTTCCAAACTGTTTCGTTGTTTACAGAGTACACCAGGCTGCTAATGGGAATGCAGGGTGAGGTGAAATGTCAAGAAGGTGAGTGTAAATCTTCCAATAATCTGCTATGTCCCAGAGGAGCTGGGGGAAAGGGACAGATCTTTGGGAATATTGGAAGATTATCAAAGTTGGAGTTTTGCTAATTGCATTGGAAGATCTCTTCGTACAGAGAGATCTCTCATATATAATGGGTGGATCTGGACTCTAAAAGAAATGAAAATCCCTGCCATTATAAATACACACACCAAGGCAAGTAAGCCTACTAGATTTTTTATGAAGCTGCTTAAGGCTAAAACACTCTTAAGAGTTTGGGTGAAGTGTACAGGCCTGTACATGTGAGAATGCTGCAGAGGACCCCATGGCTGGGGAGCACTGACCTCAGGTAAGGAAATTTGCTGGCTTGCATAAAACAAGGCATTAATACTTATTCTTTTGACCCAGATGGTCACTAGCTCTCACCACAAATGCTAGCAGAAGATGTCAGTTTGGCCAAATAATATAAACAATCTTGTTCTTAAATTTTGTGCATTCATTGCTGCCTCTCTGGAAATATTAAATGTTTCTCTGGACAAATACTCTTGTTTTTAAAAAGCCAACTCTTGCTATTTTTTTTTTTTTAATGTAGCTGGGTTGATTTATGTTCCTTATTAGAGTAATAATCCATCTGTGATGGGTGAGTCAATTAATGAAATTATAAATTCTGGAGAGAAAAGTCTTGACTCTTTCCCATGGTAAGCATTTATTTGGATTTGAAAGTTCTTGTTTGCATTTCTACGGAGTTGTTATTTGGTAGCAGAAAAGCAGTGTGGAGGAGTAAGACTCCTGTGTTACAATGCCATTATTTCTTTTACTTTTTCTTGGGCAAAACAATATAGACCTGTGATATCCAGTGTCAGCAGAGTTCATGTACACATCTGGTTTGTTGCATGCATCTGTCCTCCCTGACAAGTACAATAGTAAAGACAGTGTAGTTTTAAAAATTGATTATTTAATAATAACTTTGTTTTTGGGGGGGTTATCTTACAAGACTTGTTTGTATGCTTATAACCTTCTGACAGTAGAGCAAGATTTTAAATGAAGAGACATGAATGTGCATTACAAGTGTGTGATTGCTTGTATCATTATGAAATAGATGAAAAATTACTTCACTGCAGTACTTTTTATCTGAATTGATCAAAACATCTTCCAGTCATGTTGCTAACAATATGTGATTGGAATAATAACTTCACTCGTTGTTGTGTTCCATGCTGCAGCCGAGAGGCATGTAAATACAAGCTGCTTATTTGCAAGAAGCTTCCAGATTTGCAATATGATTGCTATGGAAACCACACAATGAAAAGCTTATAACCATCTGTGTGGTTTGGTAGATTTTGCTGCATAGCTGAGCTGGTTTTGTTTACTGTAATCAAAGCATTGAATAAAATATATTAACTCACAACCTGGGATTATTCAAGGTGTAAACTAGTATTGCACAATGACAATGTGTCAGAAACTAGAAAGCAATAGAACACCAAATAATAATGACATTAAATTAGAATCTAATGTAAAAAGATGGTTAGATGACATGTTAGTAGAGGAAACTGCTAAATTTATGCATGTTTATCATGGAGATACCACATTCCATTGGAGGAATGCACTGTTCAAGCCAAACTCTTATCTGTTTTATACTCAAGTAGTCCAATCTTTTTTCCTTCCTCCCTTAAGAAAAAGAAATTGGAAGAAACAAAATTATTGAATTAATGTAAAAAACCTCAGGAAGTGTCGAATTCATTGTTCACTTTTAAAATTTTGTGGATGGTAAAATTTTACATTTGTGATTGGGTGATTATTTTTCTGTTTTTTGTTCAAACTGCAAATTGAATAAGTAAATTATTTTCAACAACCTTCATGGACTAACTGAAAAAAAACCTTTTACAAATATAGTTAGTTCCTTGTTGCATTGTTACAAGAATTTTGTAGATTGTTTGCTGTTAAGGTCTCTAAGTATCAGCATAGTATGGAACATAATCTGTATCTCAGGGGTTCTAAGGTTCTACAGTTCTGGAAGAGTTCACTGGTTTGATTAGTTTAAATTAGTCTCGTTTTGACATAGTAAGAAGGTGGAAAAGAGTATTTTCTCTCTGCAGTGATAGTGGTGGTATATATGCAGAGGAAAAACTGGAACCGATTATTTTAAAGGTATGCATGACATCTTTTACACAGTATCTTAAAAAAACCAGAAGTATTTCTACTGTATTTTTTAATTTAATTTTTCATCTTTTGACTCTATGCCATGTTGCAACACAAAGTTATGCATGTTGCATCAGACTGCAGCTGTAATTCCCGAGGTAATCGAGGTTGCTGTGTTTAAAGGACACTGCCTGCACATAGTTACTGCTTCAGGCCATAATACCAGAAAACATGAGTTAAGAGCCACAGGTTCTTTTTTATTACCCTAAGTCAAGCCTACTACAACTGCCCCACTCTGAACATGATTGCCTTGGCAAATAGTGTGAACCATTTGCAACAGATTCATAAAGCAGAGGTTTGTGCAAAGGATCTGATGTTTGTTGTGCATGTTTCAGAGGAGGTTTCCTATGGAGTCAGTCCAGCCTGGTACAATGGACTGAATGCCCATTAGCAGCTGGACCATGTCCAGCATGCTTCTGGAGTGCCTCTTCCAGTCTAATTGTACCTGAAATTTTGTCCTCTTTGTGACAACTCTGTAGTGTAAAGCAAGGTGGGATAAATGGGAATGGTTGAGATCCAAACCAGTATGCAAGTATGGTGGGGTTTTGCTTGAATTTGGCGCCTTTTGGAATTCAAAGAGCTTTGATTCAGACATTTTCATATCTTCAGATGTGGATCTGGTCAACTCTTGTTTCTAGGAAATAAATTTTTCAGAAGAATACATATCTTCTAAATATTTTCTGTGAAATCACAACACAGTCTACATGTATTCAGCTGTATCTTACAAAAAAGTCTCTTCAAACCTCTGCTGCTGCTTTACTTTAGTTGAGATACCTCTACTGGAATCACTCCTCGGTTTAAACTGGTGTGATGACCATGACAAGTGATAAGAGTTAAAATCCATAGGACATTCAACACAGCAGCTGATTGAGGTCCAAACATTTAGTAACATCTATTTAATGAAAGAATAATATAATACTGTGTATGTTGGATGAAGGTGTTTCTTTCTGGGAAAAGGGAGCAATTCTAGAAAATGTGACTGATACTGGGGTACTACTCCCTGTGAGGGGTGTGACCATGGTAGGGAACTCACAGAATGACAGTGCCTCCTAGTGCTCTGGACAGCACATAGGGATGAATTTTTGCCATTTATGTTCCAGTTGTGAGTTCTTAAAATAAACAGATGAGCATACTTGGAAATGTGTGATAGCTGTTAATGCCAAATAGGGGAATACGTTTGAACATACGAATGCAGTACATAGTTTAGAGTGTTTTGTGTGTGCCACAGCTTCACATTTCTCCTGTTCTGTTATTAGGATTTTTTTTTCCTCTTCTTTCCCCCTACCTCGGCTTCAAAAATAGTTTATATTCATCTTGACCAGATTTTTAACTAGTCAAGATTCAAGAACAAAGAATCTTGCTGGCTTAGTAGGGCAGAATTTCAAAGTTCTTTGTAGAGTCAATCTTAAGATGTAATTGTAATATTTGTAGGACTGTGTGTAGAGGTTAGCAGCAATTATGCATACTCATTCTATTCCAACAGGTCTACTCTTGTGCTTTAAACATCTGCTTTAATGTTTGCAGGAACAGTCTTGTGGCTACATTAAATTTTTACAAGGCTAAAAAATCCTTTGAACTCTTGATATAAAATTCACTCTTTGTCAAAGTAAATGGGCAATTACATAAGAGTTGCACAATGAGGAACATTTTAAACACTGTGAGTGCTTTATCTGTGATCTGTCATTAGTAGAATATCAAAATTAGTTGCTGAAATGTGTATCTTAAAAAGAACCTTGACTGTCTGTATGTGATGAGTAGCAAAGCCAGATAGTTTAAATGTATTAAAAGTCCAATTCATGTTTGAGAAGTGGGTTTGTCAATATGCTATTTCCTCATTCAGTACAGCAGCCTTGTCAGTTTTGATATACTGTAAATTCCAAGATAAATTTGTTTCTACTTCCTTATGAGCCTAAAGACAGGATTTAGCTAAAAGTTTGTTCCCCCTTTTTTGCATCATCAACAGAATTGTTGACTAGGAAATGCCAGGAGCAGATCTGGTATCCGTGTACTGAATGGAGTGTGGATTTACTCAAGTGAATGTATGGATATGAGAGAGTCTGATGTCTGTGCCAGACAGGGAGTATGGAGCACATCTTTTGAAATTGCCTGTGGGGATTTCAGGGTTCCAAGCCTGCTAGCCAGCAAACATGCTTCAGAGCTGATTACTGCCAGGTTTTCTCTTTTCTTGTCTCCTAAAATTGCACTAAGTCATTTGACGGAGTCTGAGTTGCTTAAAACCATGGTCAGGCACAGTGGACAGGAGAAGTGAAGGGCATGGTATCTGTAGTGGCTGTGTTCCCATCATGCAGGTGTTAAGCTACTGTGTCTGCAGGACAGTGTTGAAGGTAAGATGTCATCTGCCTTCATTGCATACTGCTCTCTGAGTTATCGCTTGGGCTGGGGATACTTTTTCACACCTTGGTTTCCTTTTCTTTATCCTTTTCTGGCAAGAAATATATGCAGCAGAAGAGGACCTTCATTCTAATTGTCTCGTAATGACTGAAAATCAGCAGAACTGCAGCTCTATATGACTGCATTCAGACCAGAGAGAAAAGGGAAACAGATGTTCACAACTGAGATTTTTGAAAGAAAGATCTGGAGTGTTTGGATGGATGGCGGAAACCACAGAAATAACAATGTTCCAACTTCTGTATAAGTGCAAAATCGTAAACAAGGCTTACAATCTGGAAATAAAGAGTATGTTTTGCAGGCTGATGTGGGCTATAATTCCTGTCAGCTGAGGTGACCCTTCAGAATTTCATTTGCAGTTATGTGTCTTTTGCAGAACATCTTTCTTCAGAAGCTGAAGTGCCAAGCAGTGAGAGCCAGGAGGAAGTTACCACTGCTTCAGGTAATTAAAATCTTTCCTCTTTATGTGTATACACTTTCTTTTTACCTTTATTTTATTTTCTCTTCCATTTGCTGTTTTAAAATAATGTTTTTATAGCTCTGTAAAGCTGTCTTTTTTACCCTGCTATGTGATGGCAGCAAAACTGCTTAAGCACCACTTAGGATGCATGAAAACCACTTGAGAAGGATTTATAAAGTAAGCCAATTTATACAAGGTATTCCTTCCTGAATTACTTTGTAATGACTCAATTAGCTTTCATTTCTGCACAAAGGAGATTTAGTTGCATAAATTAGCTTATCATCATTGAGGAAGTGTCACTGCTAAAGGACAGTTTATAGATACAACATGCAGTTGCTGTCAAACCTATAAGAATGTAATATAGACATCTGTGTATACTTTGTGCTTGAGCAGAACAGACTTCTGCCATTCAGAGACTAACAGGGGACAACAAGTTGCCCAAGGGACTGGCAATGTAGACGTCTCTGAAAAGGTCAACTTGACACAGGCTCTGACAATCGACCCAAAGCTCTGTCTTCTTTGATAAAAATCAGATAAACTTAAGACCACTAATTGATCTGCAGCCTGTTTAAATGTTGGCCATGCATATCTTCATTGCATATGATTACCAGAGAAAGCAAATGAATCGGGTAAGAAATGCCAGAGTCCAGTGACAGCAGCATAAAAATTGGAAAAGGACACAAATGCCCAGAAAAGCTGTGAAGGATATTCTCTCAGCTTTAGCTTGGCAAAGCGCCCTTGTGCTAATTATCTCTGGGACTGGAAAAATAACTGCATGCACCATGTAAAGTCACATAGCCAGACAACTTTTCTTGATAGAAAGGTATTTCCAGTTATGCTTAAAAACAATACATTTTTGTGCTTCAAGGGCACAGACCTTTAGATAAACTATTGGTGATTTGACAGAGCAAGTAGAGAAGACTTGCCTCTTATCAGACCTTACACCTTTCTGAGATCTGCTGCATTGTAACTGTGACCTGCACTGACATGCAATCTGGCTCTCCTTCCCCCATCGTACAGAATGCACATAATTCTTTCAGGGCTGTCAAGGAAGGGGTGGGCAAGAAGAGTTCCTTTAGGAAGTAGCTCTGCAGTGCTCTTCCTGTTGCAACATGTGGAGAGGAAACAGAGGCCTGATTTCCTGACCCATACAGGAAAGCCAGGAACAGGTTGCTGTGAGGAGCTTTGGGTTGCTTTTCTTGGAAAGGAAACAAGAGCCAAGTCATCAGATGCTGTTAGCATTGTGCTCTGTTAAAAACATGTATAAAACAACATGACTCATTACAGCCTTAATATTTAGTACTCATTTAGACATTACTGTAATTATAAGTGTGTTGTCATAATGGAGCATGGGGTCAATCCAATTATAAAGTTGCCAACAGCATTTTTTTCCACTAATGTACCTTCCTGAAGTTCTAATTGGTCATACTTTTAAAAAACCAAAACCTTAGCATCTGCATTTTTGAAAAATTTTAATTGCAATGAGAACAGCCTTATCAGTCTTATTAGTATTTGTATAATGTCATTGAAAATACCATACAATTCCCCCCAGATGTCAGGTTTATTTCAAGCAATAGTTTTGTGATCTGATCTGAAACAGTTCACTGGTTAACACTGGAAATTTGTTTGACTTTTAGGGCTGAGTTGAGATGAGTATTTCTGATAGGCATCACATCGTAAATACCTGACAGACTTGAGAATATCTTATGATTTTCCACACAAATAGCACAGACATTCTTAAGTTTAATTTATTGCCTAGCTTTACTAAACCTCAACTCACAGAAAATATTCTGCAAATTGTCTGCGAGCTCAAGCTGATTAGTGCAAAAATGTTTGGGTTTTTTTTTTTTTTTTTTTTTTTTTTTTTTTCCCCCTACTCTTTTCTTGCCTTAACATATTTCTATTTCAATTAACTTTCAGACTCAAGTTCTTTTTATTCTGTTTTCTTGGTGCTGAGCCTTGCTGCTGGATAGCTTTGCCTTAATTGCTAATGACTTAATAATTTAAAAATACCAACTAAAGAGTTTCAGTTATATAATATGGCTTGCTGGGTCTTTTTTGATATGAATGTCTACCGATAATCATTTCCACAATCACTATTTCGGTAAGTGTCTTTTTTCTTTTTTTTTTTTCTTTATCACTGTAAATATGTTGATTTTAGGGTAACTAAGGAACAGAAGAAGGGAAGTGAGAAAGATTAAACCAAACATCTTGGAATAGATTGGAGTTTGAGTCCAAATAAATACACTACAGTTGTTTTGCCCATATTTTGTAACTTTTCTAGCCTGTGGGATAAAGGGCAAGTAAATAATAACTGGCATTTTTTGAAGTTTAGGACTTCATCAGAACTAACAAATAACTGGATTCTTTAACAGGGCTTGTCTTGTTTGGTGATTGAGAATCAAAACCAAGAGTGTAGATCACTTGTGTAAGACACTCATTCTGGTAGCATTAATTTTGAACTTCAGCTGCTCCTCCACATTTAAGCCTTCACTATGGTAAATACTGAGCACATCATTACCAAAAGGGCCTTCAGTTTGTCTTTATCAAATGTTAAGTAATCTTCAAATCTGACACTATTAACTTCTGAAAAATATTACCAAGATTTGAGGGACATGAGTCAGAATGGCAAGCTCTTTAATATACTAGGCAGTGGACCACAGCTGTGAATGGAAAACATTCATAGGTATTCCTTCATTCCACAAGGAATGTGCAAGCAGATAATAAAACTACTGTCTCTAAGTCACTACCATAGTAGGGTTTACTGACTTACGTGCCATCAGTGTTAAAATGGACAACTGAGGGAAATCAGGCACAATCACATTTATCCTAATGTTTTATGTAGTGCATTTTCATATTTAGGTTGTAATTCCTGCTTTTGTGTTGGTCAGTTTAGTGTTCTGTCAGGTTTGTGCTCAGAAGTGGGAATTACAAAAATCCTCACAATGTAGGGGGCAGAAATTAAACAACCTGCAGTTAGATTGGCTTAGGCTGCAGTGGGACAGCACGCTTCAATCCCTCTGAAATATGTGCTATTAATCTGTTTTTCAAGTTGTGGTTTGGTTCTTTTTTTCTGTCAGTTGTGGTTGTTATAATTTTTCACCTTGAGTAATCCATGGGCATTCCTAAGTTTTAAATAGTCTAATATTTGAGATGCATGCTTGGGTGATATATTTGTCAGATTTTTTTTTTTTTACCTGAACTGTTCACCTTTCTTTCTTCAAGCATGTATTATCAGATGCCAGTATTTTACAGTGAAATAAGCAGTCTGAGACTACTGTCAGAGAGGCTGGCAGCCATTGCCTTTTGATCTGTCAAAATAACTCTGAAGTGTTTTCATCAGTATATTGAACAAAAATATCCATTATTCCTATTACTGTTACTGGAAAAGCAGAGATGGAAGAAGTAAACCATAAGGAATTCTTTTAGGAAGAGTACTGGAAACAGTGGGATAGTAGTTCATCCAGGTAGCTGTGCTAGAATGAAAGAAATATTTTCTGGAGAAACAACCTATCCAAAACCCTGCTCACTCATTTCTTGGGATTGGTAGTCTTAAAAGCCTGGGTAGGTTAAACCAAACTGCTTTCTGCCCTCAGCTACACACTTAATGTTTTTTATCATGTCTTATTTGTATTTGTGGCCAAGTGACCACACCTTCAAAACCCAACACACTTCAGTTTAGCAATTATGTCATCATAGTATTTTTAATGCACAAGATATTTTGAAGTGTTTGAGAATAGAGAGTAATTGTAACAGAGTAACATCAGCAAATCAATATCTTTTGAATTTGAACTGTAATGGGCACATAAGTTCTTGATTCTAAATCCAACTGTTTTCAGGTACTACATGTGTTTATGAAGCTTCACATATTTCACTGCCATATAAATACCAAATTCCTTTACTCAGACCTCCTGGTTTTGTTTTATACCATTCTTCAGAGGCAATAAAAGGAAATTTGTCAAGGTCTTCTCAAACTGAAAGGGACCAAAGTAAGAATGAGTGGATTTGTGTTTTGCAGAGGTTATTTTATTTTCTTCATTCTACACCTGTGTTTGTAAGCACTATGAATCATTTCATGAAGCCTTTTTCACTTTAGGTATGTAAAGTCTGAAGTTACATTGACAATTGTCTTTTATGTATAGTTAGCTGCCCTTACAGAATTTGGAGAAACTTGTGCTGGTGGGCATGAGAGGGGATTTCAGATATGAAATTAACACTTCTTGAAAGACCAGGATAGTTGTTCACAAACTTGCACTGCCACTTTCTTTACATGTTTTTTGTTTCTATGCTCCTCGTATATTTTTCTGAAAAATGTGGCTTTCTGATTTAAACAACCCTGTCTTATGTTGAATTCACAAATGAGGGCAGAGAGCCATGGTTTGTCTTTGGCCAATATCTTCACTGTTGCAATAAGCTTATTTTAAAGTGCATCTCTCCAGTGTGTTCACATTATTAATTAAGTTGCTTTCCACTTTAAAACGTAATTAAATGCTCATGATGAACATAAAAGGAGAGACATGTCTCACCCACCGTTGGGTCTCTTCTGTTGCAACTCACAGTAGTGTTAACAGGAGTTACTTCAGGCACATAAAGGTAAGAGCATAGCTCAAAGTGGTAAAGGTCAGTGTGAAAAGTCATGATTCCTTTCAGTGATATTCTGAAGAAATAAATGTCCTGATTAATGTGTTTTAAACAAAATCAATAAGCTAACTGATGAAAGATTTGAGAGGTGGGATATACCAAAATAGTTCATTTTTTTTCTCATGTGGACTTATGTGGGAACTGTGATCAGTACAGTAAGAAATGACCAAGGAGAGATTCTGATTTATCACAAATTTATTTTTTGTTAACCTGTGTTGCTGTTTATAATTGTCTAATGCTAAATTGGTGAATAATAAGGTGAAAAATAGGAAGGGCCAAAATTTGGAGGCGCAACATTTCAAACTGATTATGCCTTCATGTTGAAATTATTATGTCTGTGCATTTTTAAATAACCAAATCTCTTATTTCTGAATGATTGTGAGCTTTCATATGGGTATCGATTGTTGCTTTTGGGGTGAGAACAGAAGATTTTGGGCCCTGGCAGCCAGAACGCCCCCTAGTGCTACACAGCAAGTTGTAATAATCCTGGTTTATGGAAAACTAAATGGGTGAGTAACAGGCATAGCAGCTTTGAACTGAAGGCTGTGAGTATTTAGCCTTATGACAGTATTGCCACCCAAACAAGATAGCACAGAACACAGAATGAAATGGAGAAAGAGAAAACATGCTCTTCTTGCTCATACAGAGAATATTAAAATTCAAATCTTAAGTATTTACCAAAATAGAGAAGAACACAAGTTGAATACCACTGTTCTTGTATAGTGTGATGCTTTTTATCTCCTGATACTTGACATTTTAGCAGGATTTTTTTTGGTAATAAAATGAACCAACCATGGTTAAATTGTAAACTATAAATAATGATGTAGAGTGCTAATGACATGCAAATGTAACTGGTGTATGTTGGAATAACCAGAAAGCCTGCAGATCAAGGATCATATAACAAAACTAAGATGACAGCCTTGATCCAGCCAGTTCAGTGATATTTATGTTATCAGAATTAGAAGATAGCTTTGCAGTGATGTAAATTATTAGTACATATACATTCTGTCTGGTTAGTGTATACATAATGTAACCGGTCATCTTAGTGGTATTGCTTACATTCTTTTTGCATTAACTCATCACACTCCATTCTCATGGAATTAAAAACAGGAAATAGTTTGCAGTGCAACAGAAGCACCCAGTGTATTTAACTGTGTGTGAGCGCTGTGTTTCAATAGATGTACTCTGTATTGTAAATGTATGACAAAGCATTTATTACTGTGTTATTGCCGTATTACAGAGCAAAGAGTGCTAAATAATCAATCAGTTAATGGTCTGTATGGCAGCTTGAACACAGCACATCCATTGTGCTTATGCTGTTAGAAGGATGAGTTTATGACTGTAGTGTAGTTGCACGTTTAGCCAGGGCTTAATGTCCTAAATTGGAGCTGACACAAATATTTTTGAAATGCAGCTTCAGCAACAGTTTCCAAGTTCTCCAATATTTCAGAAGGAAGAATCGAGGATTATCTCATAGGTTCTCAGAGAAGCTATTTAATTTTGTTGGAACAGGAGAAAGGGGGAGTGTATCACAAAATACTTTAGCTTCCTTTCACTGATCATTATTAATTATATTCTAGCAGTTTCATAATTTTCAAGTTGGGATACATATATGGCTTGCTAGAAATATACTGATAGAGGAAAAAGTGCTGCTTTAAGTTGCAGCCTTGAAAAATGCTATGAAAACCTGTAGCTACATGTCTCTCAGTGATGCAACTTGCCAGTGGTGGGCTTGCACATTAAACTTATTTTTCACTTGCTTTCATGGCAGGAAGGAGCTGTTTCTGAAAAGAAGAATAAGAAATGTGTGCTAATAAATTGCTTTGTACTATCTGGCGACTTAAAGAGTAACTTTTGTTTTCCTCAGTCTTGATTGTTTTATAATTAGATGCTGTTTTCTTTGCAGGTAGTGAAAATACAGATTATGCCAATTTCTATCTAGCTTTGTGGGACTGCACAGGAGATGAAGATGATGAGTTGACATTTAAACGTGGTGACGTTATCTACATTATCAGCAAGGTATGCGACTTTACTGGGGCTACATGGTTATAAAAAGAGAGCCATGGCACAAGGGCACATTCCCACAGTTCTGTGGGGGGAAATTGGCACTCCCTTTCAGATCCTTTGTCTGCAATCAGATACTCACTGCAATTAATTATTTTGTCAAATGAACTATAATCACAATTAAAACATAGCCATGTAACAGGAATTAACTTTAAAGCATGTTTATTTACTTGTTAAATCTTGGCTACCATTTGTTAACTGTCTTAACAGGAGACAATGTACTTTTCTGCTTGTAGAAGTTAACCTTGTAGAATTTTAAGTTATCTTGTATGTTATGTTTTTTGTTTCCTGTTTTATATTCCTGACTCTGCTGATTCTGACTTTTTTGGGATCTTGCTATAGAAGATGGTTTGTTTTTTTTGAACTATGCTTTCATCTTTGTATGTATATTGTTATTGTTCTGAGAGCTCAGATTCCAAATTTATTTGCTCTGACAGATTTGGGCATTTTTTTACTATATTTCTGTTTGCAAAGCAAATGAGAAATATAATTTCTCTCATCTGAATTGGCACTAAGCAGTAAAGGCATGAAGTTTTATTCTGTGTTAATGTTGGTTAATTTTCAGATTTTTCCTTGACCTCCCCAACAAAAACAAAACCTCTGTTAAAATATATATCTCATGGTCCATTGAAGTCTACTTTGGAACAATTAATCAGAGGAAGTTTCTGTTTTCCCCACATATTAGAAAAAAAAGCTGAGCTTTTAAAGTTCTCATTGAAAAAACCTACTTTTTAAAATACGTGTCTATCTAATTGCCGCTCAATGTAATTAGTGCAAAAAATATTGTGGGTCACTGAAATACACAAGTTAGCCATTAGCATGAAAGCTAATGGCATTTGTTTGTCCTAGTTTCAAATTAAGTTTTGTCACAATTGCTTTAAATCTTCTGTGATACCTTTAACTACATTTCTGGATAATAAATGTAACACCTTTTGTTTTAAATAAATTTAAGATTTATAGATAGAAGGATAGTCCTATATAAAAATATAGAAGATGTATTACTAATATTAATTTGACCATGTATGTCTTTTGAGGTATTTCATTGTCACTTAAACTAATAACTGAATTGCATTACTGAAGGCTGAATAAAGCTTGTGGATTGGGCAAACTTTCAAGCAGTTATTCAGCACTGAAGAATTGAACTAATTTAAAATAACAACTTCTTCCCCCTCTCGCTCTCCCCAAAAAGCCCATGAGCAAATGGATTCCACTATATGAGTTTGGCCTCTTTGTGGGTTGTGCTCTTTGGGTACCTTATGGGGACTATAAAATCTTAATCTTCAGCTTGTAGGTGAAAAAAATTGTTTGCTACTCCTTCCCCAAAAGAGCGAGAAATTTAATTTTAAAAATGGAGCAAAATAGAAAAACAGTAGCTTAAGCTGTCCTCTCTATATCAACTGTCCTGTTGCCATGCCGTGATTAATCCGTAATCGGTCCTTGAAGCAGGCTTGCTGCTGCTCCAGATATATAGAGAGCCTCTCTCTGTGGGAATGATTTCTACTCCAAAATACAGCCCAGAAAATTCAGCCCTGTTTCACTTAAAGATTGTTACAGCTTTTTCAGAAAAATGAGTGTTGGCCGCTACTGTCAGCTTGGAATTTAGGGTCCTTGGAGGGGAAAGTGCCAGAGAATTATCTGTCTTAACCCTCCACTAGATTCAGTTTCAAGGTCTAATCATTTATGAGCTCTTTGTCCGGTAAGTGAAAATATAACCAAAGGAAAAGTGAGCCTAACCATCCTGAAGTGGGTCAAGACTTTTCTTCTAAAATATTTCCTAATCCACTACATTAATACTTGGATTTTGTGGCAGTCGGCAGGAATCCTAGGCAATTTTTTTATTTTTTCACACCATCTAGTGGTTGAAAATGAGAGATGCAGGTACTGACGGGGGCGATGTGTATGCATCCAAAATGGTGTCATAAATTCAGCTTCAGCTGAACCTAGCTGTGGCTTTATTGCCTTTCTATCATATGTCAGCCAGGAACATTACTCTTGAAAATCACATTTTGCTGATAAGGAAGTAAGTACGGGTATAGCCATGTTGTACTAGGAAGGGTGAAGCATTAACAAAATATCGGGCATATTTGTGCAACATGTAAGAGTTCTTTGTTTTACAGTGAAATATAAATGGTATAGCCTGCTCTGATGAACGTGATAAGATAGATATTCATCTCTCTCAGCAACAGTTATGCCAAAGCATTATATTTTTACCAGCTTTTCTCCTCTTTAGAAATTAGGGGGAAGGCAACTATTTGTCTCCAAGAAATAAGATCATTAGTATAAGAGAAATAATTATGAAGGAGTTTAGCAAATTTGGGCATTTATAGAATTTAAATAAACCAAGAGGAGCAATATGTTACATATACGTTTCTAGGTAAATGTCTTTTAGACAAATGAGCATGGTTTCACAGTTTGGCAGTGTTTACTTCCTAAAATAGCTAAGTATTAGGCAAAGACAAATCCTCAGAATTTGCTTTTATGTGACCATCAAAACTCAGTGTTATTGCAATGAGCATGAGCTCATACTCTGACAACAGATACCTATGCCAGAGTAGTGCAGTTACTGTAGAAAAGCATGTTTTTCTTGTTTTAAAGGTGTTTCAAAAACTATTTAAGCTATTTTCTGAATATTGATGTCAGTCGTGGCTTTTGTGTGGCAGCAGTCCTGTGGGCTTTTACAAGAAAACCCCAAAAGGCTTACAGCTTTTTTCTAGGTTTTTCTACCAAGTTTCCCTTAAAAATTGAGTTTTTAATCTGTGCAGAATTAACAGAACTATCACAATAGTACTTCCTAACTTACTTTAAAAATGCAGTTAACATTTCACATTAATTGATCAATGTATCTGTACAGATATACTTTTACTATTACTATTAATTTATAATGTTCTTGAACATTCAAGTGGCTTTTATCACTTATGCTATGAATAACATGAACTTTCAGATAACTATATACCCTTATTCCATTTTGTAATAAAAAATATAGCTGTACTGATAAAGAGACTTGCTAATAACATTTCTTAGTTAATATTGACTGTGGGAAATGCAATACTTTGTAGTCCTGTTTTCTAAAAGGATTGCTCTTAAGTCCTGCTCATTTATGGGCTTGCCTTTGCTTTCAAGCCCACGTGATAAATGGGAAAACAGACCATAGCATAGCAATCATTTTTATAAATCTTCCATAGCTCTACTCAAGAAATCAATTTCCAGAAACAAAGATAACTGTGAATGGAGGTAGTTCCATTTTTTTCCTAAGTTTTGTATGCACAATTTATGCAAGTGCAACACTTGCAGTACTTGTTCATTTGCTTTAGGTGTATGTTTTGTGTTATGAGGTTCCATAGTTTCATCAGCCAAATGCAAGTAATAGTGAAAATTTACCTCAATGTTAGTGGGCACCTGCTTAGTAGACCTACTGACATTTCTTAACATTAACCTGATTTAATATACTTCTTATTTATATTTGTATTAAAATAGCAAATACTTCAAATCAGAAATTATATCTTAAACTGGAATTCTCCTTAATTGTTATTCCTTCATTGCACACCAGCGCTGCTCACTCTGGTATTTATGGAAACCTCAGCCATGACAACCTTTGCTCCAGAATTTTTCATTAAAGTAAGAGTGTTAACTTGGTGCTTAGATTACCCTATATTCAGTGGTTCTAACTTTCATGTGTGGCAGATTTTTGTTCTTTCAATACAATAAATGTTAAAATGCTCACATCTCAACTTGTATTTTTTGCCTAGTAAAAAGACAAACAAAGAAACTCCACAGCTCAGGTTACTTATAAAATAAAGGTGCAACTTAACCATGCAGCTGTTTCAGAATCACTGTGAACATTTTGTTCACCATCTGTATAATCTCGATAAAATGTATTTATTCAGTATTTTTTCCCAAAATATATGAAAGACATACTAAAATCCTGAGTATTTTATTTTGTCAGGTTGTTCTCTGGGTGATCATAATGAGATCCGTAATTTCTATTCCATGGCCATACTGCCTATGGCTCCTCTAGCAAATAGCGAGTACCATTAGGAGCAGATTTGCAGAGTGAAACACTTAGTACTTGAGCCCTGGTGTCCACACCATGGTTTTTCAAAGCTGTTTGATGTCCAAAGAGGTCTAGCCTGGTTTTGTGGAATGAGAATACCTTAATGGTTGGAGCATGTTCAAATGCGTCTTCCATTTTAGCTTCATCTGAAACAAATGTAGTGTGTGTGCTCTGAGGCTGATGGCTCTGCAAAGGGAGCCAGTGGTGGGGGGGAGTTTTGGGAGATTCAGTTCAGTGGGATGCTTCTGATCAAAGCTAAAATGCAATACTCAGTTGTACATTACCCATTTCCTGACTAGTCTAGTTTTAATCTTTACAGCTGGGGGTGGGAGAACAATAAGTTCATGTCTGAAGACAATAATGACGGCCTTTAAACAGAAGGTTGGTTAGAACTAATGCAAACTCTACCTCTGTTGTTTGCACACTGATAATATGTCAGCCTTTACCTATCAGATTAGAAAAAAAGTTATCCATATGTCATTTAATGGAAAATAAAATGGCCTTTCTATTGTTCTGGGGTGTTTTCTGGAGGCAGTTTTGGTTCAGAACTCAATCTGCTTACTGTGATATATATTGGAAATCTTTAATTGCTGTATATTTTCTGTCATGTCATTGTGGGAAATAAAACCTAATAACGCAACCATATAATAAATCTGGTACTTATATTTTTAAAGATGACCATTTTATTGCTGTCTTAAAACAACTCTACTACCTGTGAAGAAGTCTCATTCACTTATTTAAGACATTTGTCATTCTCTGCTTTTAGAGAAAATGTGGTTCTGTGCCAAAACTGCTCCCTGGTTGATAGTGTATCATTCAACAATTACATCAAAGGAAGTTCGAAAACTTTTTAGCTAGTATGAATCTCCTGGATGAATTGGAGATGTTTTAAAATATTATCTTGCCAAAATTTCACCCTGGGATGTTCTCTGCAAAAAATTTATCCCTGCCTCTGACACATATTTAGCTTGATAGTAGAGGATACTTACTTTAATCTCAAACAAGGCTACAGATACATTTTGCTTTTCAGTTTTAAAGTTTGCAGGTATTCAGCCCATAAGTTAGTATTCCTTGCAATGCCACTAGAAGAAGGAAGGAGAAAAATCTTGAATTCACATACTCTGGTTGTGTTTTTTTAAAATACAACTCCATATTTTTCTTCAAGGCATTGAAACACAATGATAATTTTCAGCAACTCTTTTTTAAAACCAAACAAATAAAAAAACCCACACCACAAACAGGAAAAAAACCATAGCATATGTATTCAACAATAGAGACTAATTGCACAAGAACTGGATGTTCTCAACTTTTGCTGAAGTCAGAAGTTTATATGGTGCAAAGCATCTGGAGAATCTCATATAGGCAGAGGAACTGTTCTAAAGGTAGCAACTGCTTTGGAAATCCTCAAGTATAAAAATTTTCTCTTTTTGCATGTCAAAATATCAAAATTCTCTTCTGTAGAGGACTAAAATCTTGGATATAAACAATATCTGTAGAAAACAGGGAGGGTATTGCTAACTATTGCATTTTCCCCAAGTACAAAAGGTTTTATGATCAGTGTCTCGTGAAGTCATGGGTACCTAGACATCAGTGCAGTGGAATGGGTGGGATGAGGACAAGGAGAAACATTTGCTCACAGTGTGTTCAGTTGAGAGCATTTAAGGAGCCTGTAAACCCTGATGGGATTTTTACCCCCCACTATCTAGCATGCTGTACAGAGAGTGTTTTTCCAGCATGTTAAATGTTGAATCATAACCTGTTCCTTCCTGCCCTGTGAAATTACTTCACTTTGGTTAATAAATTTCTGCTGGGGGAAAAATAAAAATCCACTCTATGACAGTGGAAATACAGAAGTAGCTTAGAAAGCATTTGGTCATTAGTTAAGGTTGTTTCACATTATTTGGCATAATATATTCCATTGCCCTGGTGCTTGTCTTCCGGGGGAGGGGTTGTGTTGGTCCCCTCCTCCCCCCATCCCTGCTAACATTGCCTGGTATGGCAAATGTGCTCCCTGTCACATGGCAGAGCGTGGCCGCACACTTGTGCATTCTCCTCATTGCAGGGCGGCTGGATCTGGCCCTGCCCCCCTCTCCTATCCCTCTATTTGCCTTGGAGCAATTCATTTTGCAGTTATTGAATTTCTTTGGAGAGTTATTTTCATACAGCGAGCATCACAGCACCTCTGGATCTTGATAGCGATTCTACATAAGGAGAAAGAAGCTTTGTGTTAGTAATTACCTAACATTGTCAGGAGCTGACTGCAGGCCTCTTTCTAGTGATAACAGAATAACCACATAATGTAGCTTTATAGCACATGATTAATAGAAAATAATTACACATCCTACAAAGGGATGCAATATTTCTTATAAATTGACTACAATGGTTTCCTGTAGATTAAAGGACTCTTCATTATTTTATCAGTCCTTCTGAAGTATAGTCGCTTGCCTATGTTAGCAGTGATATTAAGAGCTGAATGCAGTGAGGGATACCAGATGGTAAACCCAGTGGTACCTGAGATCTGAAGCTGATGCTTGCAAAAGCACAGTGTTTCCCAACTTTTTTATTCATATAAATTTCCTAACTGTATTCATATCCTTCTGTATATTAATCCTTGTTTTCCAAAAATGTGGACTGCAGACTTTTATTCTACACATCTTAAGCAGCAGTAATAGACATATGGACCTCGCAACAGCAGTGTATTAATGAAATTATATTGCTGCAAAGGAGTTTGTAATTGATAACATTGATAGTAACAATACATCAATTTGGATTTTATGTGTGACTTCAAGAAAGGACTAGGGGAGCTGCTTATCTGCCTCACTAGCTAAGCACTCTTTCATGTTACTGAGGATAAGAAGGAGGGGTTAGGAGTTTAAAGAGAAATGTCTGTACTTTAATCAGTTTAAAAGGGAGTGCTATCTAATTATTCTAACACCAGAGATTAAGGTTTTATGTTCTTGGTAGCCAGGTATCTGCATTATATTTTTGTTCAGACTTCTATAGACTGCAGATAGTTTAATTGGGATTCATGTTGCTCTTGAGACCCATGCAAAGAATAGTAATGTAAAGTAAAAGCTTCTGTGTTGCAATATTGTCTGTATGGTATAATGGTTGCAGTGAATCCTTAAATTAGTTTACTAGTCTGTTACATCAACATTCATTTCATCTTCTCACTTAGCTTCATGCCAGAGCAGTAAGTGGTGTATAAGTAAGTAGCAAAACCCAGAAAGTTTTCAAAACAGCAGCATGCTTTTAATTTTAATTTGAGCTATCTGAATTGTTTCTTTAAACACAATTGTTTCTAAGTCCATGTAGTGTTGCTAAGTGGAACATTTTCAATGGATAATGTAATCCACAGGCTTTTTCTGTGCCATTTGTCATAAGCAGTTTAATGACTGCTTAACTGAGCCACTTCCCTCATTTCATGTATTGTTTGTTTTTTTGGCTGATGTCTAGCAAAACTTGCTTAATCACTCTTGTCAGTCACTGTGCGAATTCCATGTAGCAGCTTAAAATCTTTTGTTGCTTTCTCCTGGAGAGATTTATTGCTGAGATTCCAGTAGTATACGTGAGTGCTGCTCCTTTCAGCAATTTCCCACTTCAGTCTTGAAATCTAGTTTGTATATTTAAACAGTGTATTGTGAGATAAAGCATAGATTTTTTTAAACAGGCTGATCTGGAAGATTATAAACCTCAGTGTTTCGCCTTTAAGGATTTGGGGTGTAATGTGAAGCCGCTTGGGAAAGGTTATTAACTTCTGTGGAGAGCAGCGGGCACTGAAGATCAGGTTCAGATACCTCTAGACTTTCAAGACCAAACCCATCCCCAGCAGTGTGCTTTGCAGTGGAAGAGGGAAGAAGGTGGAATTATTCCTGCAGCTTTCTTGTTTGCATGTTCACATAATAAATGAAGGTTTTCCTGCTGGTTTTTAAGTGGATTTCCTTTAAATACACTTAGTGCAGTATTTCGTGCATAGTAGGATAGAATCTTTTAAATCACCAATTCACTGTTCAGAGAAGGAAGAAAATGTTTAATTGAAGACTAATGTTCACCCTTCCACAACTAGAAAATATAAAACTCTGTGTGTGCCTGCATGCAAGTATTAAAAAAAAAAAAGGCAAAAGGCAAAGAAAAAAGCCCACATGAAAGCAGGCCATCGTAGTTAAGCGGAGAGAGAGCTGAGTACACTAAGCACCTCATAGGACCCTAGAGAACTCTTGACCAGGCAAAATATGCCAGCAGCAAATCATTATAGCTCGGGCTCTAATGAAACTCCATTAACCCTTAAGCTCCACTTGGCTATTTATAACCAAAAACTTTACCTATAGTTCAAAATAGTAGCTTCATCTCAGTAGCACCACTAATGCAAAATCCTAGAGCCTTTTGCTTTTCTCATCAGAAGCGCAGCGTAGCAAGAAACAGATGTTGCTTATCAGAGATATGTGTGTATTTTGTACATTCGTTCCAAAGTAATTTCTGTCTTACTAATAATTTAGTCTTGAGCACGGTCTCTGTTTTAATAATGTTTCATTTGTAACTCAATATATGTGTGTGTGCAATTTCAGCTGTTACAATTTATTGAACCATTGTTAGGATTGATTTTAAAATACCTCATAGGAAAAAAGTAAATTATATACCACAATATAGAATAATTACATATCAGTATTACATTATTTTATTTTTTATAATAATTATATACCACAATTCTCTTACTTGGTACTGTTTTTGGAAGACATTATTTCTTTAAACTATTATAATTCATTTTGTTTCATATTTAACTCACTAAGCCTAAACATATTTGAAACAGGAGTACATTAGTCATCTGTCAGGAATATGAGATCTGCTGTAGAATTTTCTGCAAGCCTAAAGCAATAGTAGAACTTCGTCCATATAAAGATATTACGTATTAGATATATAGTGCTCCCTTCACATTTGAGTGAAGTAGTTTTTAAAATAAGTTGATGGTAAGTTTCTTAGAGTTTAGCTTGTGATATTAAAAGAATCCCTGTTGATTGTTATATGTCAACATTGTACCATTAGATTTTAGTTACAAAGACAAGGTTTTTGTATGTTTGATGAGCAGAGGAAAAGGAGGTAGGCTATTTTTAGTAGGTGTTAGAGAAGCGTGGCCATAATTAAGAAATTTTCTTGAGTCTGGCCTTTTTAAAATTTAGCTTCTGCCGTTGCCTAACTGCATATGAATGCCTATAACAAAAAGATAAAATGTTTTAATTTTCAGTTGAAATGATTATAACTGTATATAAGAGAAAGCATCCATAAGGAGTTGCATACAAAACTCTATTGCATTTATATCAGACTAAAGGTTAATACTGCGTATTGTTTTCAATTAGGAGTACAATAGATTTGGCTGGTGGGTAGGAGAAATGGAGGGAACCATTGGCTTGGTGCCTAAAGCCTACTTAATGGAGATGTATGATATTTGAGAGGCCTGGGTAAGTACATTTTAATCCAATCTTCTGTAATGGCTTATATGTTCCCTTGTTCTCTGTTTCATAAGTATGTCTTTCCTGGAACCTTTGTAGGAGTCCTGTTAACATAAAGATTATGGCAAAATATATTGAAGGTTCAATTAAAGTACTTTTTTTTTTTTCTGGGATTCTGTATGAAATATTAAACCACAAAAGAGTACAAAAGATGATGTAAAAGATTAATGTATTTAATAACCATGTTCCTTTTCCAGATTTTTAAAAAATAAAATTGGTGTTGTTTCTGTTTAGTTTTGTAACTTTAGGAATATGTGTATATATATCTGTCTGTGGAGAAAACTGTGGAAGGGGGTGGATATTTGGACTGGGTTTGATATGCATGTTTGAGATATTTTGGTTAATGATGAAATTTCAACTTCCCTCTCCCTGATCAGGAGAAATCTGCACTTGAAATGAAGAGTGGTGTGCAGCTGCAGTTTACAGACCCAGCCTCTGGAAGAAGATTCTGCTGTACATGTTTTGCGGTTTCAGTGAATGTAGTCAGATCATTGCCTTGTGTATATTAAACATTATAAACTGGAATTGTTCATAACTTTACGGAAATGTTCTTCTTAGCCACTCTTTATAGAATTGTAATGCTAGAAAATTAAATAGATGGTAATTAACATATGGGGCACAAGCAGCCGTATAGTGCCTGTTGCACTTTTTTTAACATTAGCAGCACTCTGTACAGCCATAGGTTTGTGTTCACTGAGGAAATTTTGCTCTTTTCCTGTTCTGCAGATTCAGAAAAATTAAGCAGAGCATTGAGGGTAAACTATTACTCAATTTATGTGTGCATTAACCTTGTGATGCTCACTGTACGTCTTGGGCAGTTTCATCAGAAAGTTGAAGGAAATTTATGTATAATATTTCAAGTCTTCAGGGTATTCTGTTTCCAAATGTGCTTAAGTTATTCTTTAGCCTTAATTATTTTTCTCATATATTTAGTATTGTATTGTTAATTACTATTTTGTTGACATACAATGAAGACTTGATTCTTTTGCTGGTGTAACAAAGGGGCCTGTGTGGTAATACAAGTACCCGGTACCATTCTGACTTGGACATGGTAATTCTATGAAAATTTGTGAAAATATATTAAGCAAAATTTTTGCTAAGTCAACACAAGCTCTAAATTGCAGGGTAGTGTGAAATATTTTATCTGTATCTTAGAGATACTTTTTATGAGTTATGTCTGGATACCTTGCTGGTATATGGAATTCTGATACAGGCTGTACAACAGAGATCTTCATCTTCACCGTGTGTGGATTAGTAACAGCTACCTGCATTCTTGTGTCAAAGCCAGAACTTTGTGGCTAATCAAAAACATTGATTGAAACATAAAAAAGTACACTAAAATACTACCACTTGTGGACAAGTGGTTGGGCAAGTCAGAGTTAATACTTTACATACTCTTCTTTTGGAGATGTGCTTTACCATTAGCAAGATCATCTTTTTTTGGGTCCTCCCAGACAGTTGATTTGTGAGACTTTTAATCTGCCAAGGAGCCAGGTCAGGCCAGCCTGTGAGCTGCTGAGCCTGTGCAGGTCCCCGTGTAGCTGCTTGTGCTTTTTATACTTCAGGCAGAGCCCGGGAACACTGTGGGTTAAAAGGAAACGTTAGTCTGAACTCGGAATTTGGATCCTTTCAGTAAACTAAGATGTTGTGCTCTGTGTTAGCTAATGTATGGT
The DNA here is from genome assembly GCA_013397195.1 of Hylia prasina. Taxonomy (NCBI): domain Eukaryota; kingdom Metazoa; phylum Chordata; class Aves; order Passeriformes; family Sylviidae; genus Hylia; species Hylia prasina. The sequence goes on from VYXD01009497.1 coordinate 203,876, forward strand.
GCTTGCTGGTACACTGAATTCTAATAGGCGTCAAGCTGCACGGAGTTTTGTTGTAATTTTTTAAAGAGATAGTCATGGAATGGATTCTGTGCGTTATCAGCGAAGCATTAAAATGATAGATTATAGTCTTCAGATCTTTTACTACTTTAATTTGTCAAGCGTGCTGGTGGATTGTGTACAGAATGTGAAGCGTTAATAGCGGGGCTGGAAACCTTGCTTCTCCCTTGTTAACATGGCAGCGCCATAAATCTGCCCACCGAAATGGCTTTTTATTAATTACAGAATTCCGAATCCCACCACCACCATGCACTTTTTAGGGAATAAGCCCTCCCCCACCTCCTGAGACCGGGCGCGTTCGCTCGGCGCTCGCTGTGGGCCCGGCGCGGCGCGGGGGCGGCCCCGGCCCGGCCCGGCCC